>JAJMCZ010000195.1:0-30923 GCA_030573245.1 Ascobotryozyma americana | reverse complement strand
TCACCATTATTATCATTTAGTATATTTTTCTAAAAAAAAAAAATCTTTTTTATTAGTTTGTTAGCATTAATCAATTTTTACTAATATTTACTTGTACAGTCAATGCCCTGTAATTATTTAACATTCACATAAATTTTTTGAAGATTTTTTTCATAGTTTTAAATTTAATTGCTTGAAATTGTCTTAAATATATATATATATATAGTGACTTATTCATTATAATTGACATATTATAGAATTAATATTAAATATATTTTTTTTAAATTCTTAGAACATGCAAAACAATTATCCTAGAAGACGCTCTCCTTCTGCGAGACAAAGACAATCAACTCCAAGAAATATTCATATAGCTCATCGAAGAACTCCATCAGAGCTAACTCCTTTAATAATTGAACAACTTGCGCTTCAACAACAATTTGAACTTTTACAACAACAACAGCAACAACTATTAGCTCAACATCAACAGCAATTAGCAACGGCTGCTTTACAAGGTGTATATTCTTCTCCTCCTCCTCCTTCTTCTCCTTCTTCTGTTTCTTCTCAAAATTCACATCTACATCAGCAAAATTTGATTCCAATTCAGCAAATCCCAAGCCAACACCATCCTCGTCATCTCTCGTCTTCATCTATTTCTTCTAATTCTTCATACAACCAACAGAATCTTTTACAAAATAATAATAACAAGCATAGTAATAATAGTACGAATGTCCCGGCTTCTTTCTTAGCTCCGAATTCTGCTTTTGGTCAATTCCCTGCCCCTCCTGGTCATAGAAGAGCTCAGTCCTCTACTATGGGCCCTCCTCCTCATCCTTCCGCTTCTTCAACTTCCTCTAATCATTCTCATCATAATTCCCAATCTTCTCCTCCTATGTCTTCATCACCATCATCCAGTTCCAATCTAAATTCTTCCTCAAATTCCGCTTCGCATGGCGTGGGAAAAGGTCATGCTAGACGACACTCGCTTGGGTTAGCTGAAGCTAAACGTGCTGCTGCTCAGGCTCAGGTTGAAAGAAATAAGGATTCCTCATTTTCTACAACAGAAGACTCAACATTAACTTCTTCTGCGATTAATTCTTCTGATAATTCCAACTCCACTTCAAACAGTAATGATTCTCAACCTTCACATCAAAATTCACAGGCCTACACTCCCCCTACTAATTCTACTCCCTCGTTCAAATTCCCTTTGCCTTCCTCTCGTCCTGGCAAGGATGCTTCTCCTCCTCGTCTTTCCAGAAGTAACAATTCGAATAATAGTAATAGTAATCAGAATAATAACAAGTCTTCTTCTCGTAACGCAGCTTCTCATTCCCGCTCTAATTCTCGCAATTACAATCAAAATACTTCTAGCTCTACTAATGTTCCTTCATTTAAATTTCCTGATTCTCCATCTTCCCCATCTTCTAACAATAATAATCAGCAACATCATGATCGAAGTCATTCCTTTAATTTCTCACATTCTCGCTCTAATTCAAGAAATTCGATGGAAAAAAATTGGCGCAATACAAATAATCTTCCAGCTGGTAGTTCAAATGATTCCAATCCAAATATGAATTCTAGTTCATTATCTGGCAGCATTCACGCACCGAATTCTCGTGCAAATTCCCGTTCTCATTCAAGGTCTCATTCTAATACCCATTCTCGTAATACTTCGACAGGTTCTAATACACATACCAATAGTAGTCAGCAGCAACAACTTAGCCATTCCCGTTTTAATTCGTCGATCTCTTCTGTCGGTATGTATAATGGAGCTCAAGGATCTCACCAGCAGTCAATTGCTTTAAATTCTCCTGGAATTACTCCACAGCATCAACTTCAAGGAATGCCTCCTCAAATGTTTCCTAATCTTAATATGGGATCTATGAATGGAATGAATATGACAGCAGTTTCTCAAGCACAAATTATGGCAGCCGCAGCTGCAGCTGCAGCAGCTGCTCAGGGAATTCCTCATGCACAATTTGCTCCAAACCCACAATTTGCGTATCCCACACTTCATTTCTCTCCGCAAATATCTTTACCACCTTCTCTCCCTCATCAACAACTTCAGCAACCTCCATCTTTGCAGCAGCAGCAGCCATTTTTATCTAATTCTTCAAATTCGTTACCATTATCATCGCAACAAAGGAAATCGCTTTTTGCACCTTATCTACCTCAATCTGTTTTACCACAACTATTATCTGAAGGTAGATTGGTTGCTGGTGTTCTTAGAGTTAATAAGAAAAATCGTTCTGATGCATATGTATCTACAGATGGCCTCCTTGATGCAGATATTTTTATATGTGGTTCAAAAGATCGTAATCGTGCTTTAGAAGGTGATTTAGTGGCTATTGAGCTACTTACTGTTGATGAAGTTTGGAACTCCAAACGTGAAAAGGAAGAAAAAAAAAAGCGCAAAGACGAAGAAAATGCTAATGCGAATGCAAATACGAATTCAGTTGGTAATGTAAACTCTGCGACTAGTAACGATTCATCAAATAATAGCACGGATGCTTCAACTAGTGATGGAAGTTATGTAAATAGTGGAAATAATGGACTGAAGCGTCGTGGGAGTCTTAGACAACGCCCTTTACAAAAGAAAAATGATGACGTTGAAGTTGAAGGACAGGATCTTCTTCTTACGGAGGAGGAAGAACTTTCAGACGAACAAAAACCATTGTACGCCGGCCACGTTGTTGCAATAATTGATCGTGTTTCTGGGCAGCTATTTTCTGGCACTCTTGGTTTACTCCGACCATCTTCTCAAGCTACGAAAGATAAGCAGGATGCTGAACGTAACAATAGTAATGCTACTCATTCTCGTTCTCACTCTAATTCAAATTCCAGGCAATATTCTCATGGTTCTAAATCATCTTCTGATATGAATAAACCAAAAATTGTATGGTTTAAGCCCACAGATAAGCGCGTACCACTTATTGCTATTCCAACTGAGCAAGCTCCATCTGATTTTGTTAGCAACCCAGAGAAATATACGGATCGGATTTTTGTTGCTTCTATTAAAAGATGGCCTATCACTTCTCTTCATCCATTTGGCACTCTCATTGAGGAACTTGGTCCTGTTGAAAAACCAGAAGTTGAAGTACTTTCCATTTTGCGGGATAACAATTTTGTTGCTGACCGTTTCTCCGAATCGCTTATTCACTCTATTGAGAGAGACATTGTAAATAATAAAAGCATTCATAAAATACCTGTTGTACCTGCTTCGAGTATTACTGTGGATGATTCAGTTCCAAAAGCATTGGCTATTCCTTTAAATGGTCGCGCTGATTTCAGGAAACGGGAAACTTACGTTTTCAATCCGTTCCCTAAAGGAGAAACTCTTGATATGGCATTTCAATTAGATATGATTTCCGACTGCACTGCTAGGCTTACAGTCCATATTTTAGATATTGTGTATTATATGTCGAAAATGAATACACCTCTTTTGGATAAAGAAGCACGAAAAAGAAGTACAGCTATTTATCTTGTACAAAAAGAAATTAAACTCTTTCCTTTAGAATTTGCTCGTGCAGTTGGCTTTTCACAAGGCAAAGGTGACCGTGCTTCGATCTATGTTTCTTTTGACATTAATATGGATTCTTTAGAAATAACTTCTGAACCATTAATTGGGAGAGGGTTGATTTCTTTAGACTACGTTATTTCCTATGCATCCATTAATTCTATTTTGGAATCTTTTGTGTCTGATTCATCTTCTGTTTCTTCTTTACCTGATTCTGCAGCATCTCAAAGAATGACAAATGACAATACTGGTGAAGACTTTCCTAATGCATTATCTAGTTCTTCTATAAGTAGCGAAGACCAGACAAACGAGAGTGTTCCATCTCATGTTCAAGATAAAATTAAGACATTGTCAAAAATCTGTGATGCTCTTCGTCGACGTCGATATGGATTAGATACAGATTCTCCTGCCCCCGATCTCCGTCTTCTTGACCAACTTGATGACGAGTTAGTACCAGTTTTTTCTAACATTTTTGAGACTAATCCTGCTATTCTTTTGGTTAATGAAATTTCAGTTCAAACTAATGCTGCTGTTGCTAGGAAGTTATACGATGCGTTAGGAGATATTGCCTTTTTACGAAGACATTCCACCCCTTCTCCACGATTATTAGATATATTCGAAATTCGCGTTCATAGACTTGGCATAGAAATTGATACTTCTTCTTCGGAATCACTCAATCAAGGCTTATTTGCAGCAGCTCCTTCAAACTCAGTTAAAGATATTGATATTCGAAGAGGATTACAAACTTTATTGGTAAAGTCTACTAGTAGAGCCAAGTATTATATTCCTGAACGAGTTGAACTGGAACAGATGGGACATTATATGCTTAATCTTCCTTTTTATGCGCATTTCAGTGCTCCTCTTCGTAGATATGGGGACATGATTGTTCATCGTCAACTTTCTCAAGTTTTAGATGATGAGGATTCTTTGAATAATGTTGCTGGCTCTTCAGAGGTTGGTACGCATGCTAGTTATACTGCAGTTAATGCTACATCCGGTTTTTTGGATTCCAGTTATATGGATGCTGAAGCATTAGTTAAAATCGCAGAACAATGTAATGCAAAGAAGGATTCGGCACAAAATGCTCAGCTTCAGTCTATTCACTTGTTTCTGTGTCAAGTTATTGATGCCCATACACGAACTACAGGACAACTAATTCGAGATGCTATTGTAATTTCTGTATATGAATCAGCTTTTGATGTTCTTATTCCTGACTTTGGTATTGAAAAACGTGTGCATTGTGATCAGCTTCCTTTGCAAAAAGCTGAATATATTAAGGAAAACAGAGTCTTGGAATTATATTGGGAAAAAGGTATTGATTCGGCTACATTCATTCCTGAAGATGAGCGGCATTCTACTCCTGCTTTGAATCCATCTTCGTCACTTTCTCGACAACGTGGAAGAGTTAGATCTTCAAGCTTTGTTACTGCTTCTACTCAACAGAATCAGGATGAATCAGAATTGTACAGACAAATGTCTACTCTATCAGTGGACGATGTTTCAAAAACTCAGACAAATGCCTCTGATATGAGTAACGATGCCGAAGAATCGAGTTTAAATGTAAATAATGGCTCTGATACAGGCAGTACTACAGATCTACTAGATGCCTCTGAAGTGTTGGAACAAGAGAATGATCAAGAGACTACTTCGCGCGTAGTTACTTCTAGGGATATTTCGTCTGTTGAATCCCATGTGCTTGAGTCTCAATCAGTTCCTACTTCTCCTATTAATCGATCACCTAGTTTTTCCACTTTAGCTCAGGATGCATCTGGCTCAGGATCTCACCGTACAGCTTCGCTGAATAAGATGAAAAGGGCTGGGTTAACTAATTCTGATGAGACTGATGCAAATATGGAGAATATTCCAAAATTAAGATCACCTAAGAAGGATACATTTAGAAGCCACTCATTACGTCACTCAATTCGTAAAACCGCAGCCAATGAAGAAGATCCTTTAGCTCCATATCTTGAGAATGTTATAACAAGAGTAGAAGGAAGCAACTGTATACAAGAAATTCGTGAACTCCAGCATGTTCCAATTCTTGTTAGGGCGGATGTTGGTAAATCTTCACTTCCTTGTTTAACGGTGAGAACCTTAAATCCTTTTTTGAATTACAAAAAGTAATTGATAATTTTTGTTTATTATTATTTTTTATATGAATTTGAATTTAAATGTTTGTCTGTCCTGTAGTGGAGGTAAAATCTATAAAGGGGGATGCATTATGGATTGGAGATGTCTTAGAACATAAAATGGGATGATAGCAATAAATAAACATGAAAATAATACAGGTTTTACTTTTTTCTTTTTATTATATTTTTGACATTGTTTTTGGTTTAATTTAATGTCTTGTTTTTTCTTTTTTTTTTGTATGTTTTTTAATTAAAGTGGATATTATTTAGTATTTTGGGTATGCCGATAAAAAAGATATATTTACATGAAACAGTACGGATTTTGAGAACAAAAAATAAACCTTACAAACTTTACTTTTTACTAATTTACATTAATATACGTGCGTAGAATAAAACGAAAAACGGACTATAAACTAACATCTATGCATTAATATTATCCATTAATATTATCTTCTGTATTTTTTACAGAAGAAACAACTACATAAATGTAAGTTTTTAAGTATTTACATATTTATTTTCTTGTCAATACCACCCAACAAAACCATAAAGATGATATACGTAAGAACTTCTCAATCACATTTAATAAGACTTATGTATTAGACAATAATCAGATTACATATGCGTATGTTTAAATAATAAACTTTTTAAATCGTTACAAACTTAAAAAATATTCATAGATTTAAACTGCTTTTATTTATTAGTATATTTACGTGTTATAATTATAAATATATGAAATAAAATACTGTTAAAGTTCTACACGAGAAACTAAAAAAAAAACAAGTTTGCAAAGAAATCATTAATTGAAAAATACTACAGATCAAATAAAAAATTACAATAAATAAATATACCAATACTATTCTAATCATTTAAAACAAAGGCATAAATGAAAATAAAAAATAATAATGGAAGTAAATCAAAGGTGGCGGGAACGGAGCGAAATTCACGTAAATTTGTTAGATTTAAAGAAAACACTCAACTTAATGCCCCTTGTTGTAATTATACTGTTTCTAAATAAAAGATTTAGTACAACCACTACTGTATAGTTGTTAGTAAAATATTTAAGTGAAAACATTGAAAATCATATATCAATATCAAACATACCTGATGATGTGAAGAAAAAAGAAAAAAAAATTTACAATTTTTTTTGCCATTTATATATTACTTTTCACGTGATTTGCGCATAAAAAAAATAAACTGTAAAATAAAATTGGACTGCTAAATGGATTGCTATAGCTACTAAAAAAAATTTAGCAGACGCTAAAGTTTAGCGTCTAAACTAGAGCTGGGAAAAAGACCGCTTCCGGGCTTGAAAGACTGTCTTTTTAGAACCATCGGTCTTTTTTAGCCGTCTTGTTAATTGGTCGATCTGTTTGGGCCGTCTTTTTAGACCGTCTGAAAAGTCCGCTGATAATTATATTATTAATAGCGTCTTTACACGTATTGTAATCAGACATTTATATAGATTATTAGAACTTCCTCACATTGTGCTATTTTTCTACTATTTATCATTAAATAAAAACTATAATTTTTAGAACTAATTTTAATTTACTTATGTAAATATATATTTATAAATTATAATTTTTTTTGTCACGTAATAAAAATGGAAGAATCAACATAAATGAACCTATAATACTTACCAGTCCAAGAGGTTCAATCTCATTTGAACCTGAAACTGGCAAAGATGCAATAGCATCAACTAAATCTTAAGCAAAATAAATATTGTAAATAATTAATTAATTGTAAGATAGTCTCTTTTTAACCTAAATTAGAACACCACCACATGAACCAACGCACATTCCAGCTTCAGTTCCAGCTCTGAAAAATCTCCAAATTTATGTAGAAAATATTTTTATCTTTCTGATAATAATTTAAAATACATATTTAATTTTTGTAAGAAACAATACACTGTAAAGTGTTCTACATCTACGCTCATTAGACACTTAAATTGTAAGTCTGAAAATTGGGAAAATATGGATGCAAAAGTATCATAACAATAACTGTATCTGCTATGGTATTATGTACTAAGCAGGAAAACATGTTTAAAAGCTCTTTAAAATATGGCTTCTAAACCTTTTTCTACAATAGATGAAACAGGATTCCTTACAATCCTACAAAGTTTAAACTCTAAATATTTTTAACACTAGATTCTTCTAGCAACCAAATAAACTTATTATACGGCCTTTTTGGACTGCTAGAAATTAGTCATCAGTCTAAAAAGACTGCTAACTTCTAGTACCCCAGTCCAAACAGGCCAATAATTTGTTGTTGTCGTGGCAATGTGATGTTGTTTTGCCCAACTCTGGCCCTGTAGCAATATTGTAAAGTAGAGTAAAGGTGCTCATATTGTTTAATACAATAACATACTGTTTAAGTATTAATTTATTTTATTCTCATAGAAATTGCAGTATAGAAGAAAGCAAATAAACTCAGTTTAACCGTTTTGTATTTTAAACTATTTATCTTATTATATTAACATTTAAAAAAATCACTCTTCTATCAAATGTAAAAAAGTATAATTAATAAAAAAACTACAATTTGAAATAATATAAAAATAATAAAAAAATTAAAAATTGAAAAATTATAAATAAACAAAAAAAAAAAAGTGAAAAGAATTTATTAATTTGTTGGACTTAAATTAACATTATTTTAAAACATACAGGAACGTTCATAACAAGAATATACATTGGGAGAGAGTTGATTATAGTCAAAATCATATAAACACTTAAAAAAACATAAAAAAACGTAAAAACAAGCCGGTTACCACAGCAACACGATTGTTCACTTTTGAAAATAGTTGTGTACTGTTTAAGAGTGTAATTTTGTATGGTATCTGTTGTCATGGATAGTATTAGTATTTAATTATACAGATTTTACCGTGTATTCAGTTTTAATTATATAAGGTTTCCTAATATATTTTTCTGCTTGGTCTACCTAATACTGTATCATGAAAAAATTAAATACTCGTAATATATAGTAAAACAAGTTAATATAGATAAAATGACTAGCGATATATGGTTTTCTGCCGGACAAGAACTCTTGTAACGAGCAGGGTCTCGCCTCAATCAAAAGCTCTCGCAGGCAATAAATACTAAATGAATAACAACAGATTCTAATTTGGGGTAATAACCAAACCTCTAATATATAGGCGCCTATAAATGGTTTAAAATGAGAGATAAAAAACTTGTATAATTATAGTTGTATTTGTAATAATATATTAATAACGGTATAATTAAGAATAATCTTGGTTTATAAAGGTAATGATTACAAATTATAATATTTTTTTAATTAATAATACTATATGTTAGATGACGACATATATATTTTTTGTTATATAATAGTAATACACATAATTACGATATATATATATTATATATATACACGCATAGTGTAAGTAACAAGAAATATAACTTATTTAATATTTAATAGTGTATAATTGTAAATTATTTAACCATAAGATATCTTTGCGAGTATTAAATTTATTTGCAAAGCTTAACCTTAATTATTTTATTTATTATTGCTTTATATTAATAATCTACCATATGGCACCTATTGCTGCTGTTCGAATTAAGGATAAAAAACCAATACTTTCAACGACATCAATCCCTACTCCTGCAGAGGATGAAATACTAATAAAAGTAGAAGCAGCTGCAGTGAATCCGACAGACTGGAAGCACGCTGCTTATATTCCCGTTGAAAATACAGTTTCGGGTTGTGACATTGCTGGTGTTGTTGCGAAAGTTGGATCTAAAGTAACCTCAGCGAAGGTTGGTGATAGAATTGCAGGTTTTACGCATGGATCAAACGTTCTTAATACAGAAGTTGGTGGATTCGCTGAATACTCAATTTTAGTTGATCATATTTATGCACATATTCCTAAATCTATTTCTTCAGAAGAAGCTTCATCCTGGGGAATACAAATATCAACCGTTGCTTTTGCTTTATATAAGTATCTTAATATTCCTTTACCCGAAACTTCTGGAAAGATCTCTCCTAAAAATGAATATTTTCTTGTCTGGGGTGGTGCTACTTCAGTAGGGTTTGCTTCTATTCAGTTTGCTCACCTTTCTGGTTATAAAGTGATAACTACAGCTTCACCAAGAAATTTTAAGCTATTAGAAAGTATTGGGGCAGAAAAAGTATTTGATTATCATGATCCAAAAGTTTCTGAACTAATTCGTTCTTATACAAATGACTCTTTATCTTTGGCCATCGATACAATTTCTGAGGAGAAATCGTACACTAAGGTTAATCTTTCATTTGGTAAATCAGGTGGTAGATTTGCAACACTTTTACCTATTTCCACTGACAAGCTACGTCCAGATGTTACAACAAATGAGTTTAGTGAAGTATTAGCGTATACTATACTTTACAGACGCATAACAAAATTTGGTGTAGATCTTCCTCCAAATGCAAAAGATAAAGAATTAGGAGATAAATTTTGGAAATTATTTGAATCCTTGGTGGCTAAAGGGATTTTCAGACCTCAACAAGTCGAAGTTCTTCCTGATGGTCTAGAATCTATTCCTGCTGCATTTAAGCGTTTACAGGATGGAGATACAAATGGTAAAAAGCTTGTAATTCGGATTTCTGATACCCCTTGTTTAAAAAAATGATTTTTTCTTTTTAGATATTTTTTTTATTCATCTTTCACACAATTATTTCACATATTTTAGATTATATCAAATAATATTTCTTAAATGTCTGATCTTGATATTAAAAGAATAAGTTTTATTTTATTAAAATAAGTTGCAATATATTATATATTATATGTATGCTTGTTTAAGAACATTAGCTTGTATTTCAATGCATGAGAAGGTAAAATTTTATTTTTAAAACTTTAAAAAATATATAATACAACAACAGTAGTAGTACCGTACCGTTAAACACACTTATACTGTAAAATATAATCAGCGATTTTCTCTCCTAATCTAATTAAAAAAGACAAAAAAACCTTTAAAATACGCTCTATAGATTTTTTAAAAAATTTGATTGTTAACATTTTAAATTGAGAATTATTCTGAAAGCATATGATCACTTGTAACAAGACATAATGTATTAATATCAATTTCAAAGCAACAATCATTTGTGTAAAAATTCAATAAAGAATATGATGTAGTCGCTATGGTATTGCAAACCTAACAACATTTAGAAGCTTTTATGAACTTCAATAGATTTTAAGAGCTTCGATATTTGTTCAAAGTAATAAACATTTGATACTAATAACAAAATTCAGGATATATAGAAAGTACTTATTATATATGCTGTAAATTAGCTTTGAACGTCTATTGTGAAACTTTATACAGTCAACGCATTACTGTATATGATATAGTTTATAATATTTTATCAATAATATAGTATTGTAATTTGAGTTTTTACCTGATCTTGATTGACTTATTACATATTCAATAAATAGAGCTTTAAAAATAGTTGACTTATGCACATTTATGTTTAACAATCTTTTTTTTGTGTACGTTGGCTATCAACTCACAACTGACAGGCATTTCTAAATAATATCAAAAAGTCAATAAAAAACAATAAATATAAAAATGAGTCTTAGATAATTATCCTCAGAAAAAGAAAAGGGAAGCATAAAGATGCTTTAAGCGCACAACCAGACTATTAATTAAATAAATAAATAAATAAATAAATAAATAAATAAATAAATAAATAAATAAATAAATAAATAAATAAATAAATAAATAAATAAATAAATAAATAAATAAATAAATAAATAAATAAATAAATAAATAAATAAATAAATAAATAAATAAATAAATAAATAAATAAATAAATAAATAAATAAATATTTTACTTTCAAATTTTCGACAATGTACACTAAAAGAGATGCGACTTTGTTAAGTAGGAAAGCAAAATGTAATTTCTATAAAGAAAATTGATACAAGTGAAAATTAACTGAAAATTAAAATCAACCAGCAAATGTGATTTGAATTAAGAGAATTTGAGATTTTTATTTTTTTTTATCAGAATTCTTTAGCAGTCCTTTTATTAAACTTTGTTTTTTATATGTTTATTTAATTCTATAAATCTAAATAGTTTTTTTTTTTATAAAATGATTCAATTTTTTTTTATTAATTAACCTAAAAATTATTAAAGTTCTTTTTTTTTTATATTTGTATAAGTGAAGGACAGCTCAAATGTATCAAATAGTAATGTTTTAATTTATAAAATAAAAAATCTTCTGTATTTTATTAATTAATTTTAAATAATTATGTCAAACAAGATAAAATATCGCGTCAAGTACTTTTATTTTAAGTCTAAAATAATTCACATTTTTTTTTTTTCACTTTTTATACTAAACATTGACTCTTAAAATAATGTTGAATATTAAAAAAGCAAGTTTGATCTAGAAAAAAATATTTACATAATTGTATAATAAAATATGAAAATAAATCTACAAGATAACCTGCATTTTTATTAATAATTAAGTTTAAATATCAAGTATTAATTTAATTTTGTGCATGATTATTAATATGACTTATATATATGTTTGATTTGCTAATTAAATAAAGTTTAAACCAGTAGATTTCTGTTGAGATTCATTATTATTATTATCCATTTAATATGATGTATTTTGTATGTATTATATTTACTAATTAATATATATATATAATTTTATTATACTATTTCGATATCACTTCTATCTCTATCTATTTAAATAGTCTCCATATTTATCTATAAAGCCATTCTATTGCATTAATTATTAATGCAATAATGGTAGTAAGTGTAAACCGTATGTCATAAATATACAGCCACCTGTCTTATATTTCATGAACTTATATTTTAAAGATCTGAGTCGTTCAATCAAGGGAAATCTAAGTTAAATAATAAATTACAATAATAAATATATCCTTAACTATTTATTAATATATAAACGGAAAACTTTATATTTAAACTAACAGAATTCCTACAAAATCTTATATACCAAAAATTATATCAAAATCTAAAATTATTTCTCTGATTCTTTTTTAATTTTAATTTTAATCACGGGAAATTAATTATTTTATTTTAATTTTTGAGAAATAGTAGGACAGAATATCGTATCTTTACATATATAAAAAGTAAGTCCATGTATAAAGGCTGAATAGGGTTTCGAAATTATATGAAGAGGTAAGAGAAACTATTTTCAACAATATCAATGCCTATAGCTACTAAAAAGGAAAAATGATTTATGAAATTTCGTTTTGGAAAAGTTTTTTTGTTTTTTTTTAGATGCTATTTTATACTAATAATTATACTTTTACTCATCTATTTTAAAAAAAAACTTAGTCCTTTTTTATTATCCTTAATATTTGGGATATCACATTATTCACAGAATTAGCTAAATAATTTCTGGGTAGACTTTAAAGCTTGGCAACTTGTTGATTTACTATTTATTATTTTGTAATAAATGATTTTACAAATACTTTGTTTTGTTGGGTTTTTTCTGAAGTAGATCTTCTACCTTTTGTATTCTTTTTGGGTAGAGACATCATTATATATTATATTTGATTATTTATTAATACCCATTTACTTTTATTTATAAAGATAAATTGAGCTATTATATTATTATATATGTATCTATATTATAATCTATATATTATATCTATTTCTTGTTTATAAAAAGTGGATGTACAGAGTTGTATGTATATCCACACCATTTGTAGCCATTTCGTATATTACCTTATCTCATACATATTATATTCGTATATCTTAAAAGTATTTATTTATAATGCAGTACTTTATTATGTACATTTGGAGGATTTTCATTTTCATTTTAACGTCTTATTATATTGTTCTTCAACAATTTACTATATATTATTTTTAATAAATGATTTTATAATTACTTTATTTTATGTCACTTTTAACTATTTGGTAACCAATGATTTATTTTCAGCAAAAAACAAATAGATAAAAACTAAGCGGTTAATATTGTTAAATCATAAAATTTTTTTTTTTTATCGTATTGAAAATAATAATATAATTATTTTGGAAAAACTATTCCAACATGAGCTAAATAAAATTTTATATTATTATGCACTCTGTATTGCTTATTTCGTATCTATTTACTTAACTTCAATTACAAAAACAACCATTAGAATAAAATACAACTTTTGCTTTAATTAATAATTTATAGTGATATTTTCAAATATAAAATTTCAAACTTTACTATTCTTAATAGTTAAAATAGAAAAAATCTCATAATAATTTAATTAACTGGCTTATTATGAAAATGTCTTTTTTAAAGGACTTTCAAAAATTATTTCATATCTACTTCAGAAGTGAATTATTTTTAAGTGAAAGTCATATTATATGCAAAAATAAATATTCTGAAAGGTAAAAAACAATATTTTATTTATATATATTGGAAAGAGTGACCATATCAATGATAGAACAAGTAGTTTAATTAAACTGGCATATAAAATATGTTGTTGGCCAGTAGTTAGTTTAATCTGTAATATATTGATTAGGGTATCCATATCAAATTTAAAATTATTAAAAAAAATGATTAATATTTAAGTCATAATCAATTATATTTAAATATAGGGAGTGGATCTTTAATAACAGTTAATATAAAATAAAAAATTAGTTTAATATAATATAAAATTACAAGCTTTATTAACAAGCAATAAATCTCATAATTAAAAAAAAAAATTGTTATTTGAAATAATTTTTTGGTAGATTAATCTTTATTAAGATAAATATAAAAATATAGAAAGATATTTTATGTTTAAATTACACAAATGAGCAGAACTAGTTTAATGTAAATTTCAAGGGGCTTATTTAAAAAATATTTAATATTTTATTTTTATTTAAGGAATGCAGTTTTTTTTTTTTTATGTTAAGGAAATAATATTATATAAGACTAAAATTTGAAAAGTTGTGTCAAGCTAGAAGAATTTAAAATTTTTTATCTACGTAAAATACATTTAATTTAATACACATGTTTATTATTTTGTATGGATTTTTCATTAAATTATTATATATTTAAAAGTATGAATAAATAAAATGTTTTCATTAGAGAAAGACAAATCATCTAACAGAAACGAATACCACCCAATAGCCAATAAATCAAATACAACCAATTTTAATACTCTAAATGATCATGCAAAGACAGTTAAAATAAGACCTAAAAAATTAACATCATATAAATTAAAAAAAAGAGCCTTTTTTCATTATAAAGTAGTTTTACCTCCTTCTAACAAGTTGATATTTAATTCTTGTGTAGTAGGATCTCCAGAAGATTTTAATAATGGAGATATTATAGTATTAAATGACTCGTTTGTATTAAAAGTTTGCTCTCACAATGCTATTAAACCGAAGTCGATTGGAATATCTAATTTAATAAGAAGTTGGATTGGACCCATAGGTCATTACATTAAAATTTCTTTATATGGAAAACCAAGTATACCAAAAATAAATCTTATTTCTTTTGAAATTGACTATAGTGCAAAAAACGAAGCGTTCCGAGAATGCATAAGTATATCAAAACTGAAAAAGAAGCTTTTTTGTGGACTAGTAAACCAAGTAATCTCATATAGTCAGATATTTTTAGTTGAATACGAAGGCCATACACTAAAAATAAAAGTTAACAATCTTATAATAAATGGAGAAATATCAGAAATAAATTTTGGAAAATCTGTACATAAACCAGAAAATATAGTTTTCGGCAAGTTTTCGGATAATACGGTTATCGATTTTGAACTAAATAATAATATTCAAATAATTTTAGACTATTAAATTTAAATTAAATTGCATTTATAAATTATAATTTTATGCAAAAATAATATTTTTAAATATATACTTTATGCTTACACTCATTTAAATTTTTCTTGTACATCATTTTACGGAAAATAAATTTATTTCAAGACTTCATTTACTAAGTAAAACTTGATTATTTATTTTTCAATAAAATACAATATAGTTTTTTTTAATTTAAACAAATAAATTTAAAATTAAAACAAGTTATTTTATTAAATGTCTTATAAAAAAAAACTCCATTTTTATTTTCCTTCACTTTTATTTTATTCATCAAAATTTAATAGCAGCTTAATATAGTTCCAAGAAATATTGCATAATTCAAGGTCACTTTTATTGACTATATTTACTATATAATTTGGAGCTAAAGACAAGAATAAAAGAACTTGGGATGCTTCATTCATTTCATAACCTAGAAGATTTAAAAGAAAATGTGTTTTTTGCCTTTCATACAACAAATCCTTAAGTTTACCTAAATTATGTTTTAAATCTTCTTCACTATTAATATTCAAAGTTATTTTTTGATTTATTTCTTTTGCCAAATCTAATGCTCGCACCTTATCTATTTTTTTGCATTTATCTAATAACATATTCCAAGCTTGATTGGCAGTCGAAGTTTTATGAACTTCCTTCACTAAACTATTCTTAACAGAAAGAGAAATAAACATTTTTGCAAGTGAATCTTGTTGTGCTAAAACAGCTTCATTTATTTTTTTATTTGAATCTCTTAAATTTTTTTGCTTTTCCTCTCGTACATAATCAACTCCTTTTTCTACTATATCTTGTAATCCATTGCTTTTAAGTAATTTTCTCATTTGTGGGTACCATTCATATAAATTATGCTTAATAGCTTTCTCATCAATAAATAATGCTTTCTCATCATTCAAAACTTCTAAAAAATCAGCAGGTGGAAGAGTGAATGGAGCTGGTAATTTGCGCTCAATATTTTTAGAATATAATGTAACCGGTCGAGGGTATGACTTTAATACATTTTCCAAAGGAAGATCCATTTTATTCAACTAAAAGAATATATTTTAAATAAATTAAAAAAAACAAAGTAGATTATTTTATTATAATATATAATTTAACAAAGAAAAAAAGATAATAAATTTTTTTTATACATTTTAATTTAATTGGCACATTATTGCATTAATATTAAATTAAAATGCTCTGTTTTTTTTTTTTAAAGAAAAAAATTTAATATATAACTTTTGTAATAATAAATTAAACTAGATATTAAAGCAAAAATAATTTAATTTTAAGCTAGATAAACTTTACTTCATTTTTAATATTAGGTATAAACTTTTTCATGTAAATTCGTATTCTTCTCCCTCTTTTGCAAACAATCATAAATTTAAACAATGAATAAATGGTTGTTTCATTTAGAGCTATTTTATTTTTAATATGGCTTAGTATAGTTTAAACGAATTTAAAAGTGTTTTTATATTTTTTTTACCTTGGTTCATCTTTTACATTGTAATTAAAAATTCCTTAAAACACATAGCCGAAAATAATACTAAAATTAATTTTTTTTTTTGTGCTTAAAAATTATATGAAATAATTTTCAAGTTCTCATACTATTCGAAAAAGGGTTACAATACCCGCAAGCAATGCCTATTAAATGGAAAAAAAATATAATTAGTAGTAAATTATAAAAATTACGCATTTTAAAACAAATAAAAAAAATTTGAGCTTAATAAAATTCATTGTAAATTAAAAAATATACGGTTAAAGTTTCTTTATGAGATAGTTTGAGCATAATAATAATTGTTTTAGAAACATGTTAAATTTTCGTAAAGTATTTGTAGATGTTTTAGGAAGAAATAGCCTTATGGAGTTTATAGATAAAGAATATAGAGTTTTTATAATAGTATATTGCTCATGAAAAAAAAAAATTAGCCTATTCGTATGCGTATAAATGTATATATAATACTGTCTTTCGGTGTTTGAAATTTAATCATTGAAATTATTTGAAGTTATAAATAACTGAAATATAACTTAAGTATTCAAACTAGATTTTTTTATTTTTTTATTTTTTTCATAATTTTTGAATATTAATCATAAAAAATGTCTTATATTCAATCTTATGCATGTGTCTTTATTTTACTTTTTTCGTTTGTAGCTTCTGACAAGCTTACCGGATCTACGAGCTTGTATAGTACAGAAGAAAATAAATCACTTTCATTTTCTTCTGATTCTGTCTTACCAAAATACAATATAAATAATATTATTAATAGCCTAGTTAAAAATATTGAAACTATTAATCTATCAAGTAAATTTAGAGAATACGAAGAACTACAATTTAGTACCATCTCTATTCATAACTCAACGGGCGAATTTTATACAATATTTATAAATGATAATGAATATACTTATCAACCTTACTACGCAGTAGCTGAATGCTCAATAATTGACAATGAAAAAACTTGTTACACTCGCGATTATAACATGTATCAATCTTCTGAGGATATTTGCTATTTATTAGCCATGTTTTCAGAAACTTGCTTTAACAAAAATAAAGAAAGTACTGCTCAAGTTCAAAACAACTTTTCTGCTAATGAATTAAAAGACAAAATTGCAAATTTGAACAAGCTTGATTCAGATAGAGATTTTCCGTTTTTAAATGAAAAGATGGTTACCCAAAAAAAAGAAAATCCTAGCCTGAATAAAAACGAAAACACTGGTTTGAAAGAAGATAAATTAGCTGACTTAAAATCTAATGGAAAAGAAAATTTAAAGACTGATTTAAAATCTAATGGAAAAGAAAATTCAAAGGCTGATTTAAAGAATGCTTTAAAAAGTGAATTAAAAGCAAATGAAAAAATTGGTCCTAATGAAAATAAAAAAAATCTTCAAAATAATGCAAATAACCAAAATAAATTAGCTGCACAACAAACATCTAAAACAACCAGTACTAGAACAATCACCAGTACAATCACTACTTCATTATCTCCTTATAAAGGTGTTAGTCGCTCAAAGATCAATGGTGACAACAATGGCGGCAAAATAAATATAACTCCAAATAAGCCAATCAACGATATTCTCACTCCTGCCGCTACAAAATCTGTTTTTATAGATGCCCCTTCTTCTCTTAAAACAAGCACCATTTATGGTAAATTACAATCTGACAAAGAATCCAATTTAATCGGTTTAAGCAATGACCAAACTGGAAGAGATGCTAATAGTTGCGTCAAAACTTGTTATACTTCAGAACATAAAAAAATAGAAGAAGCAATTAAACTTATTCATAACTCAGATATCAATGCATTAATGCAAAAAAATAATATTGGTGAGCAAATGGAAGATTCTAAATATTTCAAATTCAGTAACAACCAAAATAATAAAATCATTTTGGATAATTCAGATATGGAAAATACTGAGCACACGAGGCAACAATCAGGGCTTCAGGGAGGTATAAATATTTATAACAATATGAATAATTTGCAAAGTTTAAATTTGAAAAAAAGTGACCAAATGAAAAAAACATCAGAGGATCAAATAAAGGTAAATATTGCAAATAATATGAATAATTTGCAAAGTTTAAATTTGAAAAAAAGTGACCAAATGAAAAAAACATCAGAGGATCAAATAAAGGTAAATATTGCAAATAATATGAATAATTTGCAAAGTTTAAATTTGAAAAAAAGTGACCAAGTGGAGAAAATATCAGAGGATCAAATAAAGGTTAATATTGCAAATAATATAAATAATATGCTAAGTCATAATAAGGAAGAGCTTGTGCAAATGGAAAAAATACCAGAGTATCAAAGAAAGGTGGATATGCAGAATAATGTAAATTTTGGAAGTTTAAATATCAAAAACAATGAGGAAATGGAAGAAAAATCAATGTATCAAAAAAATACAAATATCCATAATAATATAAACAATGTGCAAGGTGGAAACACTCAAATTAATAGGAACTATGGGCAAGGTGGAGCAGTGCAAAATAATATGAACAATGCGCAAAGTGGAAATATCCAGAATAATAGGAACTATGGAAAATTTGGAGTAGTTCAGAATAATATGAATAATGTTCAAGGTGGAAATACCCAGACTAATATAAATAGTGCGCAAAGTGAAACTTTTCAGAATAATATGAACAATGTGCAAAATAGAAATAAGCAGAATATTATTAACAATGCGCAAAGTGGAAATATTCAGAATAATAGGAACTATGGAAAAGTTGGAGAAGTTCAGAATAATATGAATAATGTGCAAGGTGGAAATACTCAGATTAATGGGAACTATGAGCAAGGTGGAGCAGTTCAAAATAATATAAATAATGCGCAAGGTGGAAATATTCAGAATAATATGAACAATGTGCAAGATAGAAATAAACAAAATAATATTAACAATGCGCAAAGTGGAAATATCCAGGATAATATAAATAATGCGCAAGGTGGAAATATTCAGAATAATATGAATAATGTGCAAGGTGGAAAATTTGGAGTACGTCAATTTATTTCTAACAGAAAGGAAAATAACATTCTTTCAAATGAAATCGATTTTCCTAATGCAGCTAATTATAATTCTGAAGTACTTTTTTAATTTTTTTAAAAACTGAATTTGAATCAATTAGTTCATTTAATTTATTTAGTTCATCTAGCTTAAAAATAATATAGAGTAAAATTTATTTTCCCTTTTTAAACAAAAAGAAATACTTATTTAACAAAATTTACAAACTGAAGAGTTTTTCTTATACATATTTTATCTCATTTCATTTGATAATTTATATTTTACTTATTTATTTTTTTATTTTTTTTTTATTTTTTTTTTTTAATATTAGCATCACCTCATTTCTTATTAGTAATATCCAAATTACTTATATTTTACATTAAATGTAGTTTAGTTTCATTATTAAAGTTTAATTTTGAAAATTATTTTAAATAGATTAAATACAATAATAGATTTTCTGTTTTTTTTGCAATATTATTTTAATTATATAGTAAAACAAATAGATTATAAAAATGAAAGTTTAACGAAATTCACTTGTAAGTATATATCATAGCTTAACATTGAAGTTTAATTTTCAAATATACATTATATAATAATTGATTAATAACATAAACTTGTATGTTTGGTTATTTATTTATAAATCTATGCATCAGTTTTTATAAAGTAAATAATGGTATCTCGTTATGAGTCTACACGCTACGGACCAAAATAGGAGTAGATATATATATCTTTCTATATATAATAACAATTACTTAAAATAAAAATAACACAGATTTATCTGTATTAATAAGTATCAATTCTGATCATTTAGTATTTTTAAAACCAAATCAATTTATATTTAGTTGAAATAGCTTTACATTTAGATAATAAATTATAAATATAATTTATAAGAGTTTGTTATATAATTATAATGAAGCGTTTTGGAATTAAATGTTATTCTTGTTAGTCTAGCAAACTACATTTTATGGAATATAATTTTACATAGTTATTCATAATGTTAATAAATTATTTATTTTAATAAATTAAATAAACTTTGTAGGATGAAAGCTCTTAAATATACTACCAAAAAAAGATATAAATTAGAAATGAAAGATTATTTATTCTCACTTTAACATATTAGGAAAGATATTTTTTAAATTTACTTTTATTAAAAATAAATATATATCTATTTCAATATAATTAACAACATAGTACGAATATTTTAGACAATTTTTTAATTATTTTAGAAAACTTAAAGAGTTAATATGGTATTGATATATAATAAAAAAGAATAATAATTTGATGTTAATTTAAAGTGTACTTACTAAAATTAATACTAATTTATTATTTATCATTCTTTTTTTTTCTTACTTTTCTTTTCTTGTTATTTTAAATTGTTAACTGACTAGTATTTGTAATTATTATAAACTACATAAGTTATTACAAAAGTATTTAAAAATGAGCTTAGAAATTTGAGCATTTATTGATAAGTATCACTTTAATATAATTATTAGATTCTTTTCAAATAAAAATAAATTATATTCATATTTGCTAAAAATCGCGGAGTTTTAAAATAAAACAATACCCAATAAATGCCATTCAAGGTAATCTATTTATTTTTTTTTTAAAATAGGTAATATTTTCTTATAAAATTATTTATATACGTTTGTTTAACGAAAGTACAACAGTTTATAAGAAAAAAGTATATTAAAAATCTATTTCAAACTATGATTTAAATAAAGTTTAACATATGTAATTTATACAGTTTATATAATATGTTAATAATAAAGTTTATAATGGTAATTCATTTTCAAATGGCTCAGATAAGAAACGCGGAACCAGCAAAAGCCAAAGCAGCAAGATAGCTCATTGATTTTTTATTTAATCTATATTGAGAAGCGTCACCACAGAACTCAACATTAGAAGGAACTGGTGGATTTTCTACTGGTGTTGGAGATGCTATTTGAGCACATGGAATGTAAGTTGTAGAAGTTGAGTAAGAAGGTCCAACTGTAGAAACAACAGGAACTCCATAACATAAAACGGTAGAGCCAGAAGTTGGTACAGCGACTGGACTGCAGACAACTGTGCTACCTTGAACGGTAGTTGTTAAATCGTTGTATTGAGCAAAGGAAGTAGTTGCGGCAATAGCCAATGTGATAAAGTAGTTAAATTGCATTTTGGAAATTGTTTGCTTTAAACGTTAAGAAAATTGTTTTTAAAATTTATTAATGTAAATTATTCTATAATAAAATTTTAAACATGATTAAATACGAGGTTTATATATTATCCTACTGAAAATGCACACATTCATTAGAAAATTATTGATCCACATCACATCACATAATTAATATATAATTTATTGGTTTTAAACCCTGAAAACTTATTTCTTTAAAAAATAGTATTTATCACTTCTTATATAAAAAAAATTTGTGGGGCAGAAAAATAAAACTTTGACTAATATTAATTGCAGTTTATAATTGATTTTTTTACTGAAGTAAAAGTAAAGTTCATAATTATTGCTTGTAGAGAATTGTTTTGAAGCAGCAAGCTAATTTTATAAAAAAAAATACGTATCGCTTATTTAAATTATAGAGTAGGTTTAATAAAAACCCCCAACCAATATAATTAATTAAAGGATATAAAATGAACTACAATATAGAAAAACAGAGTACAATTAATTATATTAGAAATGAATAAAGGCAAATTTTTCTTATAAAATTTTTTATTATTTGATTAATATCTAGTTTCAGCTTATAAGCTTTTTTATTATACATGCATTTAGGCTTCAATTATCCTAAAAAAGCATTTTAACAAATAGGATTACATAATAGTTATTTTTCATACATATATATATATAAAGGAAATACATTGAATTTACTTATAAAAATAAACCAAATTAATACCCCTTTGAAGAGTATCCTAATATAGGATTCTCACCCAATTAATCAATACTGTACATTTGGTATAATATAATCAATTAGTACTGAATTAAACACATACTGGTTAAGCACATATTTAATATACAACAAAATGTAGCGATTTTACATAAAATTAGTTTGTAGCAGCTTCATTTTAATAATTTACCAATAATTTTTTAATTAAAATAATTATGAATATAGGTATTCAATTTAATTTTTTTTGATAATAAATCTTGACATTCTAAATAATAAATATTATTCAAATTAATATTAAAAGAAATATTAAAAAAAAAAAAAAACCCGACAAAAAATAACATGATTTAAGTGAAATTATTAAGCTATTTACTCTATTTTTTTAAAAAATATAAACTTCGGTAAAAACCGATATAACTAATCTTCCTTGCAATAATAATAGTCGTAGTTGTTATTATATAAATTTTTAGATGTGTGCCCATTGTTTTTTGCACATGCTTGCACCTGAAAGTTTTGATTATTATTTTGTCTTATCGTAGAATTGTGGTTTTGAGAATAAAAATAAGAGTTTGCAAAATTGTATGGCGAATCCATCATTTGGCATTCTGATTGTATAAGTTTTCTTAATGATCTGGTGACTCCTTCATCATTAATAGAATTTCTATGCGATACTTGCTGTTTTGACTCATTGGCTCTATTATGCTTGTTGTGATGCCCAAAAAGATTATTGGCTATAGAAAATGATCTAGCCACTTCAATTTTTTTTTTATTTAATTCATTTTGATCCAAATACGAAGAAGAAAAATCATTTTTATAGTAGTTTGCATGGTAATTATTATTTGAATCATTAATATTAGAATTTTTGTTACAGGTATAGTAGTTATTTAAGTGCTCGTTATTTAATCTTATAATGGAGGAATTATTGTATTGAGATGACGTACTATTGCCAACGTTATTTTTATTATTAAAATTGTTGCTTAAATTATTATTGTAACTTTTATGGTTTTGTTTTTGTATTGAATGTGTGTAATTATTAATTTCATTTAGTGTATTACAATTATCTGACACTTCCTTTTCAATTTTATTTTCGATTGGTTCTTTGTGTGTTAACATGCGTAAAGCATTCTTTTTCTTGCTTGAATGAGATTTAACAGACATTTCAGATGAATTACTGCAATTAGAAAAACTTTTTATTGAAGTCATTTATAAAAAGTTAAAGAAAAAGAGTTATTGAAAAAATGACTGATTATTTTTCAAACTTATTATTTATTATTTTATGGATGATAGGAAGAAAATAATTTTTTTTCCTTACTTCATTTATATAATAATCAATTAAAATTTCTAATACTCTTTGTGCCTTTTACTCTTTCTTTGTAATTGCTGTTCAGTTACATGAAAAAGTAAACAGCTAAATCTAGTAATAGCTTTTAAAAGTTCATTAAAAGCTCAGTAAAAAAAATAAAAGTGTTCCCTTAATTCAGACTAAAAATAAATACATACAAATCATTTCTTATAATTAAATTTTTCTTTAATTAAAATATAAAAAAATACAATATTCATTTTTAATAGCATACAATTATTTAAATGATTAAATATAATTAAATTTTGAGGGTTCTAAAGTGTAAAATTAATGAGTGGATACTAAATAAATTGGTTTTTTTTTTATTTGTTCGCAAGTTTACAAGCAAAAATAAATCATAAATAAAAAATGAAAAATAAATTAAACTTAAAATTTTACTTTTATTATACAAAAAAAAAAAAAAAAATTCAAATTGAAGTTCAACATAAAATTGGTACAATATTTTGGCTTTTTTATAATGAATATATTTAATTAATATAAAAATTATTTATTTTTTTTTTTTTTTTTTGAAAAAAAAATTCAAAAATTTTACCAAAATAATTTTTTATTATTTAATAATTTTATGCTTTATAATTTTTCTTTTATACCTTATAATTTATCTCTCATTACAGTAAAATTAATACAAGGATAATTAAAAACATGAAAGAATACTTTAGACTACTAGCTTTATTTTTTCCCGTTTTCACTTTAGTAAAAGGAGAGATAAAAAGTAATATAAATGATTTGGACTCAATTTTAAAATTACACACGTCTAGTTTAACATTCACATCAATTCAAAATAACATTTTAAACTTTCAAGATGAAACTTTATTAAAATCAAAACCTGAACAATTCGGATTAAATAAAAGGTCTTTAAAAGATAAAGGCTTAAAATTGATAAAAGAAAAAAATAGAAAACACTTTAAAAATAAAGATAATTATGACATTACACCTGAATTTGTTGAAGCATCAAACGCAGCGCTTGAAGAATGTGCAGAAAAGGTAAAACAAATAGTAAATTTTACTATTGAATCATTAGATACTATTAATAGTTATAGAATCTTGCATGACTCTCCTTTACTAAAATGGAATGATGGTCTTGCAGAATATGCCGAACACTGGGCAATGCAATGCGTCGGAGACCTATCAGGAGGTAAAGATGGGGAATGTATTGGTCAAAATTACAGTAGCATTAAAGATGCAATTGGAGCTTGGTATGAAACAAGAAAATTTTATAAATCTAGGTACACTCCAGAGGCTGCAACATTTACTCAAATGATCTGGAAAAACACCACTGAAGTCGGATGTGCGGAATTTTATTGTGATGGAGAAAATGGAATTGAAGGAAATTTTTATGTTTGTGAATTTCGTCCCATTGGAAATATTCCTGGGTACTTTTCTCAAAATGTACAAATACTAGATTGATTTTTTTTTTTATTTTCACTAAAACTTTATTTTTTATATTTAGTCTTTAATTCATTTTCAAAAATTTCTAAAAGAGTGATTTTTACTTGCTTAAAATAAATAAAAAAATAACAAAACTAATAAAAAGTTGGAAAAGAAAGGTCAGGATTATCTGATTTTTTTTTCTTTCTAAAATATACGGTTAAAAAATTATATTTATTTTATAATGTTTACAAGCAATTTAACATAAGTTTTCTTTTTTTTTTTTAAATAATTATAGTATTATTTTTATTAAAAAAAATAAAAAAATAAAACAATACTTTATGATTTGAGACCAATCAGTCCCATTTATATTTTAATAACTAATGTGATTTAATTTAGGCAAAAAATAATGAATATATCTTATGGAGTTTATTAGGCATATATTTTAAAAAATTTAGTTTTAATTATTTGAGTATAAAAATTTATTTTCATTAAAGCATTTAATAAAAACAATATTTGTACTATATGTAAACTTTTTCACATTTTATCAAAAAAAGCTAAATAAAGAAAACTGAAGAATCTATAAATTTGATTTTTATTTATATTTTTTAACTACTGAAAATAAAAAGAGATTTTATATCTCCAAATAATTTTATTCTATTTAATTTTTACTTTTACTTTGTTTTAACTTTTTAGAAAATAATAAAATGATAAAATAATAAAATATAACTATATTATTAAATCTAAATTGAGTGGATGTAGACAATAATATACCTATTAGCCAGTTAGAGCTATAGATAAATGGCAGATATAAATAAAGACAGTAAGGTATTTCATTAAATCCTCTATAAATTACCCCCCCCCCCCCCATTATTAGTCTATGCTCCAAAAGGAAAGTATATTCTGTACAATTGGTTTGGAATAAGACAATATTATACAGTATCTCTCCTATTTGAGTGTAAGCTCGATTATGCTTTGGTATATATGTTTATTTATATTTATTTTATATATTTAATTAAAAACCTAATCATATTCTTAATTGTTATTTAATATGTTAGATTATAATTTTTATTTGTACTCACCAGATTAGTAGTTTTTTTTAATATCTCAATCTCAAAAATATTTATTTTGAATTGAAAATATTGTATTTTTAGTATTCCAAATCACGAGGTATATTTTATATTGAAAACGCGACGTTATATGTAGCTTATTAAATGTGTTTCACGAAGCTCATGTTAACCAGCGTAGATAAAAATAGGATTTATAAACATATTATGTGGTATCTTAAATGTAGAGAATGTTTCAGATTTTATTATTTAATGCTGCCCTCTTTCGAGCTGTATAATATTAACTATACCTCAAACTCCCACTTATACATTATACAATTAAGATCTTTGAGTTATAACAACTTAAACATATTTAGTCATGTTATTTAATAAATCAGATTGATACTTATTATTAGTTGGCTTCATTTTTTATATGTTATATTCGTGTTCTTTAACAAACATTAATGTACTTTAACCAAAATAATTATTTTCACTTTTTTTTTGGAAACTTTTCTTTAATTTATATATTTTACTTTATATCAGTTTTTCTAATATTATAAACTTTTGTAACAAAGTTTTTTTTTTCTTTATAATTTTCCTTATTTTGTTTAATTTTCTTTGTAACTTCCATAATATTAACCTATTCGTAAATAAATTAATTAAAAGCTTTCTAAAAATGAAAGATTATGAACATATTATAATTTTTAAACATTTACATAATAAACAGATACTTTTTTTTTAAAAAAAGAAATAGAAAATTTAGACACTTGTATAAATGTGTGTATATATATAACAGTTTCTTATTATTTTAAGTTGTAAATCTTAAAAAAAAAAAAAAAAAACGTATTATTTATTGTAATAAAATATGGCCTTTAAGTAATAAATGAAAGACGAGGTTCAATTAAGTAAGATAAAGCTTAAGCAATAATATAAAATAATAGATAGAATATAAATATTAAATGCTCCACCATAAACCTAATTAAAAAAAAAATATTTAAAAAAGCTGAATAAAAACAAAGTATTACCAAAGAATACAATCAAACACGAAAAAAAATATATATTTAAATCAATTAAATTAAACCAATTCAAATTATAAACTTGAATTTAAAACTTTTAATTTTTGAAGCATTTTAAAATAATCAATTCCAAAATGTGAGCAAATCACTCAAACGTTTATTTTGATTAAAATAATATGAATAACAAAATTTAAATAACTTTTAATTTCCACTTAAAGATGAATTATATATAAGTACTTAAATTGTGAATTTTTTTTTATTTAAAGCTGCGTTCAATTATATAGATTTTAACGAAAGATCTGCTGTATTATTTAAATATAATTAAAATATCAAAACTAAATAAACAAGAGAAAAAAACAAAACAACGAAATTAACTAATATAAACAAACATTAATTATTCTTGCTACCCATAAGTCTTGCTTGATTAACAGCATTAATTTTATTTGTATAACTCGCACTGGGTACCCATCTTCTCACTGAACGGATTTCATCTGAAGAATAACCAGGTATTCTAATATTCCAATTTCTCTCCAAATGTAATTGTACATCTTTTACATCTAGTTTGTCAGACTTCCTGTGCTGAGCCAATCTACATGCAAATGACGTTACATTTGTAACAAATTCGTCAGCCATGTCAAGTAATAGTTCTTCAACATCGCCATCAATATTAGACTCAGTCTCTTCTCCAACCACATTTCGCACAAGTTCAGTAAGCCTTCGTTTAGATAAAATTCTATCCCCTGGAACATCATAAGCAGGTGCTCTTATATTAACAGGGGTATTTAAAACGGGATTAGGAGTGGCATATCCACCAGTTAAAGTCGGTCTACTAGCTCTGACAATAGTAGGAGGTGGTGAATTCACATTAATAGTAGCTGGAATTGGTGCCGATGGAATAGCAACCTTAGTAGCATGAGCTGAAGAAGGAGGAGGTGGAGGATTAGGTTGCGCTGAAAGTGATTCTTTATTTCTATCAGAATTAATTCGACTTAAAGGTTGCCCTGGCTGTAATGATGGCGTAGAATTTAATTGTGTTTGACTTTGGGTAATATTCTTAAGAGTAGCATGTTGTGGTGTTGCTGGTGAAGATGTGGAAGCATGTGAAATATTAGGCGTTTGAGAGTTACCCCGTGTTTTTTGAGTTGACAAATTATTTTGAGTGTTAAATAACTGCTGATTGTTTAAAGATGGAGTTTGACTTATCATCACATTAGAAGGTTGCTGAATTTGAGAATTACGTGCTTGCTGTTGCTGAGGAATTTGCTGTTGTTGATAAGGTTGCACATTTGCTCCTTGTGAAATATTTTGAGATGCCTGCACAGATACAGACCCTTGAGAAGAAATGGATTGTTGTTGTTGATTTATAATTAAAGGGGCTTGTTGCTGTTGCAAATTTCTCTGCAAATCAATAGCAGGGGAATCGATAGAATGTGATTGGGGTTGAGAAATAATTTGTTGAGCACCGGGTGCCTGTTGCAATGATAAATTTTGATGCTTTTGTTGTTGCTGTATTTGCAGCTGTTGCTGTGCTGGTGGAGGAGATGCAGACTGCTGATGTCTCAAAGACGATTGTTGTGGTTGTTGCTGGTTTCGTGATTGTTGAAGTACAAAACGTTGCATTTGTTCCATAATAGAACTTGCTAATGGCCTATATTTATCTAAACGTGAAATAACAGTTTTTCTGTGAGCGTTAATTGTTTCTTTTTCCTGATCTGTAAGAGTTTTATTTTCAATTAAATTTTGTTCTAGTTTATTTTTTTTACTCTCTAGTTCTGCCATAATCGATTTAATTTGAGTTAACTGATTCTTTCTAAAATTTTGTTGCTCTGTTGGTGAAAGAGATTTGAAATATTGTTGCTGCTGTTGTATTCTTGCATTTTGAATTTGTTGGGCATCAATCTGCACTTGATTTACTTGTTGAATTTGTTGTTGTTGAATGTTATTATTATTAAAATAAGATGAATTATTTGGAATGCTAGAATTATTTATTTGGGGAGAACCTATTGCCACACTACCTGGGGTCAAAGGACCTTGAGTACGAATTGGAGAGTGTTGAGTATTAATATTCTGTTGTAGCGGAGAGTTCAAAGGTAAATTTTGTTGTTGCTGTATTGGAACTTGGGGCTGGGTCTGTTGGAAATTTTGAGGTTGAGGTTGAGGTTGAGGTTGAGGTTGAGGCTGAGACTGAGACTGAGACTGAGACTGAGGCTGAGACTGAGACTGAGACTGAGACTGAGTTTGAGACTGAGACTGGGGTTGGGCCTGGATTTGAGAAGATGTTTGCATATTGGGCAAAGATGAAGAGGAATTATATCTATCTAATATTTGTTTTAGTTTATGAGCACGCTGAATTAATTCTTGACCTTCTGGTGTATGTGCGCCCACCTGGACTGCTTTTCTTATAAAACCTTGGCATTGATTTTGTAATGCTTGCAATTGGGCTTGTGTAGTGTTTGACATTTTAATAATAAAAGGTGACAAAAAAAGTTGGAAAATAAAAAGCTAAAATAAAAATTAAATGAAACGACAAAAAAAAATATAAAAAATAAAAGATAAAATAAAATAAAATAAAAACAAACGTTTATTTTTTGTTGTTAAAAAAATCCTCTATAATTATAAGTGATGTAAAAACAAAAAAAAAAATCCTGCAGTTACAGAACTTTTTAATATAATTCTTAAAAGTATTTATTATTTCAACTTAATATAGGTTGATATCTATAGTTTTTGCTCTATAATTTTCGATTATTATTTTCCCTATTTATTGTTTATTTTTCTGTCTAGTTATTTAAGTGAAATATCAGTATTAATCAGTCTACTAAATAACCAATTATACAAGCAATTGACGTTTCTTCCGTTTACAACTTTAATATTCAAAAGAGAAATGTTTAAAAACTTAAATGACTTAAAATATCAATTTAAAAACTGTGAATAAGAATAAAAATTAAATAAATATGAATCAAAAATAATAAAAATTTTTTATAATTATAAATAAAAAAAAATAAATAATAAAAAAAAATAATACTTTTGTATATCTATAAATATGGTCGTTAAGTTTCTTGCAAGAAATAATAATATTTCCATATTACGTAGTAAATACAGTAAAGGAATTAAATTGATATTTCCAGCCTACTGTTTTTCATCCAGACATAGTTAAGGGTTTTATGTAAGTAATATTTACCGTATATAGTAATTGTTTATAGAATAGGAAATCTATTAAAAATCAATTATTTTAAAGGGAATTGATAATGCCAGCCATACTTTTTAGCCAGTGCAGCCAACTTAAGGGTTTATATAAGCTACTTGTAATAAATTACCTACCGTATATAGTAATTATTTAGAAAATAGGAAAATAATTAGTTTTAATTAATTTTTAGTGTCATAGAAATATATTTATTTGATTTGCATAATAATTTAGTCAACTATTATGTAA
>JAJMCZ010000194.1:0-31074 GCA_030573245.1 Ascobotryozyma americana | reverse complement strand
TTTAAAAAATGATTTTTTTTAAATTTGATTTATTTTATTATGTTTTTTTTAAAAAAACTTTCTTTTAGAATATTTTTTTTTAAATTTAATTTAATTTTTTTAAAACTATTTCTTTTAAAAAATTATTTTTTAAATTTGATTTCTTTTATAATGTTTTTTTTAACTTTAATTTAATTTTTTAAAACTATTTCTTTTAAAAAATTATTTTTTAAATTTGATTTCTTTTATAATGTTTTTTTTAACTTTAATTTAATTTTTTAAAACTTTTTCTTTTAAAAAATGATTTTTTTTAAATTTGATTTATTTTATTATGTTTTTTTTAAAAAAACTTTCTTTTAGAATATTTTTTTTTAAATTTAATTTAATTTTTTTAAAACTTTTTATTTTAAAAAATGATTTTTTTAAAATTTGATTTCTTTTAGAATATATATATATTTTTTTTAAAATGGTTTCAAAAATGATCTCTTTTATAATTTTTTTTTAAAAATAATTTCTTTTAGATTTTATATTATTTTAATTTGTAAATTGTATTAAATTAAATTATATTATATTGTAATTTTTTTTTCTTGACTCTTTATTTCTTAATTTCCATTCTTTATTTTATTGTCGAATTTAAATATGTTGAAAGTAAGCTTTTGTCTTTTGTTAACTTATATATACACTACGCGGAGAAATATGTATACAATTATTTTAGCCCCAAACAATTATGCACATATGTTTTTCTGTTCGCAGGGTATAGTTAATGAAATTACAACGTATATATTTCTACATCATAAAAATTCACACAGGTTGAGTTTTTAAGACACTTTAAATTTATAGTTGTACTTATTGGCATGTTTATATTATATTGTATACTGTTATAATGGATAATTTAAGATGCTTATGACTATACTCGTAGAATATTTGAGCCCTATTCAAGTATTATGCACTTTACCATTGTAGTTTACAAGATATAAAAATTATATAGTAATCAATATAATTAAAAGAGTTTATTTTATTTATGTATGTGTGTATGTATTCTATGTATTGTATTGTATTTATTGTATGCATTGTATGTATTGTATGTATTGTATTTATTGTTTGTTATTTTGTTTTTTATTTGTTTTATATTTTATTTATAACATCATTATTCCTATATACAAGATACTATAAGTAAATAAAATAACTTATAGTACTAATTTTTTATTATTTTATTTATTTTTTTTTTTAATCATTTCTTACCAGTCTTAAAATCTGATAATAAATTTTCTAAAGATTCTTGTACTTGTAAAGATTCCTTATCTATTGGATTTTTATTCCTCTCTTGTTCTACAACATCACCTCCGAAAAATATTTTCATTTTATTCGCAAATTCTGTTGCATTATGAACATCCATAGAAAGACAAATTCCTGTAGTTATCGAAGTAAATGTAGAAGTTGCAATTAAAGTTGCGTATCCAATTGCTTTAAATGCATCAGATTTTACAGAAAAAGGAGGAGGAAGGTAATTCGATTGAAAATACATAGGCATATCTATTGTTAGTATGTAAATTTCAAAATAAATGTAAATTTTATATACATACATTTTCGAGCAGAAATTGCACGTTTCGCTGCTATAATTGAAGCGACTGATAATACAGTTGAAATTGCAAAAATGTTTAATAATTTAAAATTACGATTATTTAAATAATTAGATAGTATTCCTTCTCCCATAGAAGATTTGTCCATTTTGTAACCTACAATTTGTGACATTTTTACTATAAATTTTTATTATATATTATATAAATTTTTATATATTATAATTTCTACCTTTTAGGTTGCTATCAGTAATTAAAGGACTACGACTACAGGAAGGAATAAATCGACGAACGTGTAAAAAGTATAAATCTAAGTAGGTGTAAATGTAAATGTAATGTAAATATAAATATAAATCTAACTAAATAAAAGTATTAAATATAAATATAAATCTAACTAAATAAAAGTATTAAATATAAATATAAATATAATAAATAAATACAAATAAACGTAAATATAAACAATAGAAACATGAACAACTCAGGTACAAACAATTTGGACGACGTTTTTTCAGATTCAGAAGAAGTTCACTTTAAAAGTGCAGATTTAAACAAATTAGAAATAAATTATAACAATCAAGGATATTTAGATGGTTTTATAAAAAGTAAAAATGAAAATCTACAAAAAGGTTTTAATAATGGTTATTGTTTAGGCTCGAATTTAGGTTTTCAAATTGGTAGAATATTTGGAATTTTACAAGGAATTAGAAAACAATTAAATGAGAAAGATGGGTTGGAAAATGTCCAATTAAATATTAAAGTAAATAACGAATTAGATAACATAGATAACATAGATAACACGGAAAACGAAAAATCCCAGTTGGAAAAACAAGCTTATAATGAACTTTCAATGGGAAATCTATTTTCAAAAAAATACTGGGACACAGATAACGCTTTTCCTTTATTTGATAATATTCACCCTTTAGTCGAAAAGTGGAACAATATAATTGAAAATTTATTAAGAGAGTTTAACTATGATACGATGAGTTTTTAATGTTTATATGTATATGTTTATATGTATATGTATATGTTTATATGTATATGTTTATATGTATATGTATATGTTTATATGTATATGTTTATATGTATATGTATACATGTATGTATATATACATATTAAAAAAACTCCTTAATAAGTCGTTTGGCTGCCTCTTCTTCTTCTTTAGTAGGAGGTTTAGTCAACTCGTGGTCGTTTCTATGCTGTTTAGGTTAGTATGTATTCGAAGGTGTAAGCAGCTGCTTACATATTACACAACACAACACAACACAACATTATAACTCACATCTTTATATGCATTTGAAACAAACTTTGTATGGGAACCTCTTGCAAATAATTTTCTATGTTCATTATAAAAGGTTACACTAGTGTAAGCCAAAGTTGAGCCTAATTTGTCACATGTTGAAATCTGCTATTAGTATATGTTCACACATTTACATATTTATATATCAATTGTAACTAACCATATAAACTTCATCTCCTACTTTCCCTCCTGAACGAATATACGTAACACTAATATCTGTAGACACTCCAGTAGCAAACAAACCTCTTGAAGAAACGGCCAAAGATCCTCCAAGGTCGACTATGGGGTTAGTGATAATAATAGCAATAATAATAGTAATATCATACCCAAAGAAGCTATTGTCCCTCCATGAAAAGTTTGTAACCTATTTGTGTGTTTTTTTTCTATACATAATTTCATAACCACTGTTCCTTTAGCAGCCCCTAGGATGTTTAACTACTTGTTAGTATACAGTATATATTTTTATAAATTATGTATGTATTTACTTATTATCTTCTTATATATTTAAAAACTATATATATATATTTACTCATAGTAGCATACCTTTTCTAAAAGACATGGCTCAAGACCACTTTCTGCTTTAAAAGAGTTCCAAACCTGTAAATTTAAATAAAAATACAATGTCAGTTTAAATTATTGTACAACTGTTTAATGATGAAAATTTACCGTATTGACAAATTTCAACTGAGGCATTGAGTATTGTGCTATGTGTATAATCTATTACTATGTATATATATATATATATGCTGTTTATTACTATCTATGTGTATATACTGTTTATCTATTTATTACTTCTATATTGTTTATTATCTTTATTGTTATCTATTTATTACTTCTATATTGTTTATTATCTTTATTGCTATCTATTTATTACTTCTATATTGTTTATTATCTTTATTGCTATCTATTTACATTTACTCGTCTTATGTTTTATTTGTCCGGTGAAACTCCATGAAGATTAATTATTAAGGATTACAAAATCTTAAAGGACTGATTACCTAACCTTTAACCTAGTTATTGTTTAATATATAAAGCGGGGTGAGTTTTCAGTGTAACCATATGGGGTTTAGAAAAATTACCCCATAAAACAAGAAATATAATACTATACGAATGCGGACCGTATTGTGCGGTTGTTATCTTGTTTTTAGAAAAACAAAAAAATCCATACTGTTTTTTATTCTTCCAGTGGCATTTCTGTAGATTCTAGTTTATTGTATGTTTATTGTATGTTTATTGTATATTTATTGTTTATTGTATGTTTATTGTATGTTTATTGTATATTTATTGTTTATTGTATGTTTATTGTATGTTTATTGTATATTTATTGTATATTTATTGTATATTTATTGTTTATTGTATGTATAATAAATCGTTAATTACGTGTATTGTATTCTAATTTACAATTTATACTGGTTTATACTGTACACAAAAACCTATCACGATAATAATCATGTCCTGCACCAACACAAACAATTAATTAAAGCACAAGTGTGCACAATGTACCGAGTAAATACAAAATTATACCGAACGAATATAAAAGTAGGTTATAAACCCACCTGCGAAATTGAAATTTGTAATATTTAATTAAAGAAATTGAAAATTGTAATATTTAATAAAAAAAAAATTCTATATAATGTATAATTAATATTAATAGTAGATAATAGAAGTATAATCATTTAACAGTAGAATATATAGTATTGTATTGTCTAATATGGCCCACTTTCAGTCCAATGTAAATGATTACCTAGAAGGACTTCCGGAAAGTGTTCTTGGAAGATTATATCAAGCACCAGCAACATGTCTTGCAATATTTCGACTTTTACCGAAACTTTCAAAAATATTTATTATGAATATATTATTTATTAATGTACCAATTTCTGTTAATATTTTAGACACATTAGTATTAACAAAATCTAAAAGATTAAAAATCGAAGCACTAAATAAATTAAAAGGATTGAATTTATTTAAAATAAAAAATAAATTAATTAAATTAAACGAAATTTTTAAAAAAAATTTTCAAATTGCATTAACAAATGGTGAAGAAAATAAATCATTTGGTATACCATGTACTACAGAAGACAAACATAAAGTTGATATAAATTTTTTAAATAAATATGCAAAACAAAAATGGGAAACAATTTTACATTTTATGGTTGGTACAAATTTAGGTGATTCACCAAATAATGGTGTTTTATCATTATTAAGATACAGTGGTTTAATGGAAGGTGAAGTTTTACAAAATATGCATATTACAAATTTAGGATTTCAATTTTTATTACAAGATATAAATTCACAAATTTGGACTTTATTAATACAATATTTAAATATGGCTGAAAAACTTAATATGGATCCAGTTGATGTATTACATTTTATTTTTATGTTAGGAAGTCTTGAGTTAGGACAAGATTATTCGCTAAGCGCTTTAAGTGATACGCAAATTAAAATGTTAGAAGATTTAAGAGATTATGGAATTGTTTATCAAAGAAAATTAACATCAAGAAGATTTTATCCAACATTTCTTGCAACAATGCTTACTGCTGATGTGGGTTCTTCGATTCCAACATCTAATTTAATTTCAAATGCTATTAATGATGATTTACAAGAGAATATTACTATTGATAATGATAATAATAATAGTAATAATAATAATAATAATAGTAACAGCAACAACAATAATACATCAAAAGGTTTTATAATTATTGAAACTAATTTTAAAATCTACGCTTACACCTCATCTCCATTACAAATTGCAATTTTAAATTTATTTACAAATTTGAAAACAAGATTACCAAATTTAGTTACTGGTCAAATCACTAGAGAATCAATAAGATTTGCATTATCAAATGGAATTACTGCTGATCAAATAATTACTTATTTAACTGTTCATGCTCATCCACAAATGACTAAAAAAAACCCAATTTTACCACCAACAATATCAGATCAAATTCGTTTATGGCAATTGGAAGTTGAAAGAATGACTGCTATGCCTGGTTTCTTATATACAGATTTTACAAATTTTAATGATTATCAAGTCATGGTTACTTATGCTCAAGAAATTGGCGTTTTACTATGGAAAAGTGACCCAAAGCGAAAGTTTTTTGTTGTTGCTGATGCTGACAGTCAAATTAGAGAGTTTGCAGTAAGAAGAGCCAAAGCTAACAAGGAGTAGTATGTATATGTATATGTATATGTATATGTATATGTATATGTACACGTAGATTACGCATATATTTATGTACATGTATGTATCTCTGTGTATATATTTATGTTCTGTATATGTTTATATTTCTATTTGCATTGTATTGTCTATTGTTTATATTTGTTCTGTTCTATTTTTGATTTTTTAAATTTTTGATTTCAATCTCGTGAAATAAATTATCGCTGAAAAATAACGTTGTTATGGGGAAATATTTTTTGTTTTTCTAGATTTTGGTTTTAAAAAACATTATAATACAACATATTACAATATAATTCTTTGTAAAACAATGAATTACACCAGTATGAAATATACAAAACTCATTTTGTAAACATCGCCGTAGCAACTAAACAACAACAAAACAACAACAACGAGGAGAAAAAAAAAGGAAAAAAAAAAAAAGCGAAAATAAAAAAATAAAATAATAATAAATAAACAACAAGAATTTATAGTTTTTTTATTTTTATTATATAAATTAAATTCTACATACACTATTATTAATTTACTAGCAGTTTGAGTAAAAAATTATAAAAAGGACCAAATGCGTGAAATTGTTTCTATTCAGTGTGGTCAAGCAGGTGAGTTATTTTTCTTTGAATTTTAGCACTGTTTTTTTCCTATTTTTTCCAATGTTTTTCGATGTTTTTCGTGCACATTGAATTTGAATTTGCGAATTTGTTTGCAAATTTGGAAAACAGAAACTGGAAAAGCAAAAACAAAAACAATAAAATAAAATAAAATAAAATCAAAATCAAAATTTTATTATTGCATGCTAACAATTTTACTATAGGGTATGTCGGATTTATTTTTATTTAATTTATAACATTGGTGATTTTTATTTTTAAAATAGGTTGAAATAATTTAATTATTTTAATTTATTTTAATTTATTTAGCATTAATCTATTGATTTTAATTTATTTTATTGTATTTTAAATTTATCCTATTTTAATTTGATTTAATTGATTTAAAGTTTAGTTTATTTATTTTTATTTTTTGTTTTTGTTTTTGTTTTATTTTTTAATTTATTGGTTTTGTTTTTATTTTTATTTTTATTTTTGTTTTTATTTTTGTTTTTGTTTTTGTTTTTTTTATTTTTATTTTTATTTTTCATTTTTGTTTTTGTTGCATTTTATTTTAATTGTCATTTTTAATGTCTAAATTTCAAATTGAATTGAAATTTAGTTTTTGCTTTTCAATTTTTATTCAGGTTTAGTTTTTAAATTTTCAATTTAATTTATTTTTATTTTTTTTTATTTTTTTCTATTTTATTTATTTTATTTTATTTTTTTAGTTAGTTTTAGTTTTTAATTTCTAGTAATAGATTTTCAATTTTTTTTTAGTTTTTTTTTAAATTAATTTTAAATTTCATTCCATTAACTTGTTTGTTTTACTTAATTTATTTTATGAATTTTTAGTAAATTTTATTTTGACTTTACTTTTCAGCTTACTTGATTTTCATATTTAATTTTGAATTTACTTTTTAACTTATTTAACTTACATTCTAACCCTCGTATTATAATTATAAACATTCATTTGTTTGTAATTATATTTACACACATTTAGAAACCAAATTGGCACTGCGTTTTGGGAAGCACTCATAGTAGAACACGGGATTAACCCCCATGGACAACTTATATCCAATGAAAAAGAAAGAATAGATAAACTCGATGTTTTCTTTTCAGAAGCAACTAGCAGAAAATATGTACCTCGTTCAGTTTTAGTTGATTTAGAACCTGGTATTCTCGATGGAATTAAAAGTGGACCTCTTGGAGATCTTTTCAGACCAGATAACTATATTAATTCCGAATCAGGTGCTGGCAATAGTTGGGCTAAAGGTTTTTATACAGAAGGTGCAGAATTAATGGATACTATAATGGATGCAGTTAGACGTGAAGCCGAACAAACTGAATCTCTTCAAGGTTTCCAAGTTACTCATAGTCTTGGAGGTGGCACAGGTAGTGGTTTAGGTACTTTGCTTCTTTCAAAAATTCGTGAAGAATATCCTGATCGAATGCTTGCAACTTATTCTATTCTTCCTAGTCCAAAAACATCAGATACCGTCACAGAACCTTATAATGCTGTACTTTCCTTCCATCAATTAGTTGAAAACTCTGATGAAACTTTTTGTTTGGATAATGAAGCCCTTTATGATATTTGTGCTAGAACTTTACGTATCAGTCAACCTGATTATGCACAATTAAATAGTCTTATTGCTAGAGTTATGTCTGGTGTTACTACTGGTTTTAGATTTCCTGGTCAACTTAATGGTGATCTTAGAAAATTGGCTGTTAATTTAGTTCCATTCCCACGTTTACATTTTTTCATTGTCGGATATGCTCCTCTCTTTTCAGCTACTAGTAAATCTTTCCAAGGTTTATCAATTCCAGAACTTACTCAACAACTTTTTAATCCCTCAAATATGATGGCTGCTTGTAATCCATATCATGGTCGATACCTAACAGCTGCTACTATTTTTAGAGGAAAAGTTTCAACAAAGGAAGTTGAAGAAACTGTATGGTCAACATGTACTAAAAATTCAAACTATTTTGTCGAATGGATTCCAAACAATGTACAAACTTCTGTTTGTAACATTCCTCCAGCTGGTTTGGCCACTGCTGCAACTTTTATTGGTAATTCTACTGCGATTCAAGAATTATTCCTTCGTACTTCTTCACAATTTACTGCAATGTTTAAAAGGAAAGCTTTCTTGCATTGGTATACATCAGAAGGTATGGATGAAATGGAATTTACAGAGGCTGAAAGTAATTTGAATGATTTAATTGCTGAATATCAACAATACCAGAATGCAACTGTTGATGATGACTACGATGGAGAATATGAAGGAGAATATGAAGAAGGTGGTGTAAATCCAGCTGCTGAAACTGAAGAAGCACCAGCATATGATTAAAGAAAAAAAACAAAAAAACGAACGAAAAAACGAAAAATAAATAAAAAAAAAAATTAAAAAAAAAAAAAGAAAGAAAGAAAGAAAGATAGATAAAGAAAAATAGAGAATTTTTTTTTCAAAAAAAAAATTTTTAAAATTTATTTAATATATAAAAAAAAAAAAAAATTTGGAAAAAGAAAAAGAAATAAAAAAAATAATAATACTAACTCACTTCTTTTTTTTTTTTTTTTTTCTTTTTTTTTTTTTTTTTTTTTTTTTTTTTTTTTTTTTTTTTTTTTTTTTTGTTTTCTACAAAAATATATATTCTAAGGAAGAAATAGATTGAAGGTTGAATCATTACCGTTTGATAATATTTGAAAGTGAGAATTGTAATTTAATCAGTGGGCTAGCTATTTGTGAAAAAAGATTGATAAAGCAGTAGGAATTAACTGAAAGAAATGAAAAGATAGAATCAGAAGGAGCTTGTAAATTATCTAGTTTATTGTAAATTAATATAAAAGCTTTATTTCTTCTTTAGTTTATATATATAATAAATACGAATGGAACAAGATATACATTTAAAGTAACCAAGTGAATTATAAAATTATATGTATGAAATATAAAATTGCAAGTATGCAAATGATTAAAACATTACAAGTATTTACAAACGTTTACAAGTATTTACAATGGTTACAAATGTTTACATTGTATTGAATATTAATGAACAGTAGATGGAAATAAAAGATTTACTGGGAATTATGTTGAATACATATAGATAATATTTTAATTTACAGTTTATTGTTTACGCATTCGAAGATTATTTTGTTATTAGTTGCGAATTGTAGAATAGGAGACTGAAGAACGTTTAAAAGTAATTTATATATATAATCAAGTCAGTTGCTTAGCAACCGACTTGATTATACTAGTTTTTTTTTGCATAAATGTATATAGAATACTGAATTACATATTAGCTTTCATTTAAAACATCGTATAAGACAGAGAACGCGTATACTAGAGCTGGGAAAAGTCGGTCCCAGTTTTTTTTGGACCGCAGTTTTTCTTGAACGGCCCAAAAAGACCTTATTCAAAAGAAATTATATAGTAATATATAGAAATACATCAACAAAATATCGTAATTGTGTTTTAAATTTAAGTGATGATTATTAATTAAATTAGCTTTTACATTTATATTATGGTTAATGAGAAATATGGCTCCTAAAAGTAATGTGAGTAAATATGCAGTAACACGATTACTCTTAACTACGGTCTTTTTTGGTTTTTTGTTGATTTTTTTCATATTCTGTTTTGACAGATTCTCAAACCACAGGCAAAAACCGACATTCAGTTCACGTAAACGAATCCAAAGTTAACTAATAAATGTCTAGACTTGCTTTTTTTTTTTTTTGTGAGAAAGAAAAAGATTTACTTCATTTAAATATTCTACGATTATGTACAACTATATGAATAACTACGTATAAAAAAACTAGATCACTAGTTGGAACATAAATAAAGGCTCCGTTTTTGCTTAATTACTTTCGCGCATTATCTTAAATGTACGCATTATTTGAATTTTTGATTACTATGGTATAATTTTGAACGGAGAAATCTATTTTTCGGTTGGGTTTTTATAGAAATTGCATATACCTTTTATTCAGTTTTTCTCTGCGGATCATAAATCAGTTAAAATCGACGATGCTTAACCGATTTTACTGAACACCACTGCTGTTTATAAATTTGTTACACTATTCTATTTATTATTATTATTGTTTATTAATGTGTATTATTGTATATTATATCAATTTACGCTCTACAAATTTTCGCAGGTATATTCAGCACTGACAAGATTAATAGGGGTTTTAAAACCGTTGGGAGTAATAACAAGGGAATGTGTTATCAATGTTGTTTATTTATGTTTACGTAAATTATTTTATTTCATTTAAATTTATTATTAATAATAATCTAATTCTGAATGTATTCTAATTTAACTTTAATTTAGCTCTAATTAAATTTAGCTCTAATTTAACTCTAATTTAACTCTAATTTAATTTAGTTTATTAATTATTATATTACGTGTTTAGAAATTAATTCAAGTATAGTGAAAAGTAATTAATAGCTTAAAATAGTAATAATAATACACATTACCATGACAACACATTAGTATATTATAGATTAAAGTCTACATAGGGTAAATTTTAATTAAAGGTTAATTAATTTAATATTTATTAATTATTTCTTTATTAATTAAAACACCTAAAAAGTAGTATATTATGACGTAACATATGGCGTGAGGAAATAGTAAGCCAATAAGAAAAAACTAAGAATAGTCATTAGAATTAAAAAATTAATATAATAATATATTAATTTTTAATTAATAATTTATTATTAACAATTAAAAAATAAATATTTAATATTAATAAATAAAATAAAAAAATAATTAATTTAAATAAGTTTAGCGTGTTTAATCGCATTCAAATAGTTAAAATAGTCGCAATTTGAATCATTTAGTAATATGGGATTAAAGAATTTTCAGTGGAAATTTTGGCAAATTATACGAAATTCCTGTGAACTTCTATAACTGCTAAAGGATTTATAGATAGACCCTTTAGGATTTAATCAGGAGATTTACTAATTTACAGGGTGTATAATAAACAGTGTATAATATAATATATAGTGTAAATATAATGTATATAATATAGTATAGTAACATCGTTTAAAGCTATAGCAATTTTGTGTCCGGGGAAAGGATCCGGTGTTTACTTTATCTGGTGCATAATTAGTGTATTAAACTATTTGAAAGATTATAATATTGTGCGTTGAATTGGTGTGTTTGAATTTAATCAGCATGTAAAAATTTTATTAAATATGAATTCATTTTTGTAGTGCTAGCGCACTGTTATATTATGAAAATAAAAACTGTAGAATTATAAAAATGATACCTTCATACATTCACACATTTACTAAGGAGTAGATAGCATTTGTTTATTAATTTGTTATTATATTAATTTGTTATTATAATTAGTTTGTTATTATTAATTTTTTATTATTAATTTTTTATTATTAATTTACTTTGTTTTCTTGTTCTACTTTCTAATTTGTATTAATGTTTACTTTAATTATTTATTATAAAAAGTACACTTATTTTAAGCGATAAATTCCAATCACAGTTCTTATAAGTTAGTTTAAAATTGTAAATAATTTATTATAAATTATAATTATAAATAGATAACTTGTGATGGTTATAAATGATATAAATAGTACATTGTAGAACATAAATAAGTATTTCTCGTAGCTTTCTGTATCCATAGTTTACCTTTTGATTATCATTTATAAGTTCACTTTATAAAAGAGCCCACTTTATAATAGAGTATTCAATAGAGTATACTAATACCTAATATAATAATATAACAATTAATTACTGACGGTTGAACTTGCTTATCTAACTTAATCAATTTGTAAAGTACATTATATGAACATTTAATAAACATACAAATTATAAACATTTACATACATTTACACACATTTACACACATCATTTATACATTTGTATACATTTGTATACCTTTGTATACCTTTATTTACATATTTACACATATACGTTTAACTCAAGTAATTAACTAGTACTTACATACATATATATTATAATTAAAAATCATTATATACATATTGTATACATCATTATTGAACTTAACTTAACTAATTTATGAGTTTAATTCAATTACAAAATGTCGGCTCGAAAGTCAAAAGGACCAGTTCCGAATAGATTTCCAGGTAGAAATACTGAAACTACTAGACACAGAGTTCAAAGAGCATGTGAACAATGCAGGGTTAGAAAAACAAAGGTTGGTAGAGTATTACAGTGGATTTTTATTTTTATTTTTATTTTTATTTTTATTTTTATTTTTATATTTATTTTTATATTTATTTTTATATTTATTTTTATATTTATTTTTATATTTATTTTTATATTTATTTTTATATTTATTTTTATATTTATTTTTATATTTATTTTATTTTTATATTTATTTTTATATTTATTTTTATTTTTATTTTATTTTTATTTTTTTTTCATCCTTACTAACTTCTACAGTGCAGCGGTGAAAAGTAAATTATCCAATTCAAATTGTTTATCTTTTACTCTTCTGTTACTAATTTTTATTTTATAGACCAGAATGCTTTCAATGCAAAGAATTGAATCTTGATTGTATATACACGGACGATAAAAGGCAACGCATAAAAAAGTAAGTTTACCTTGGTAGCATTGTCGAGGTGTTTATTTAGGTTTATTTGGTTTTAGTTTTAGTTTTATTTAATGTTGATTTTACTTTAATATATATTAATTTCTAATAATTTTAATTTTACTTAACTTTTATTTTGATGTTAATTTTCACAATTTTTCTTATTCATTTAAATGTGTAATTCATTGATTTTATTTAAAGTTTCCTTAAAATTTACTTAAATTATTATTTTAATGTTAAGTTTATTTTAATGTTAAGTTTATTTTAATGTTAAGTTTATTTTAATGTTAAGTTTATTTTAATTTTTATTTTCACTTAATATTTATCATTTTATTTTCATTTAAATATAATTTATTAATTATCATTTATTTCATTTTCTTTTTTATTTGTTTTGTTAGTTTTTTTATAATTTTTTTATAATTTTTTTATAATTTTTTTATAATTTTTTAAGATTTTTTAAGATTTTTTATAATTTTTGTTTAATTTTTATGATTTTTTATGATTTTTTTATAATTTTTGTATAATTTATTATTATTATTATTATTATTATTATTATTCTTTTTCATTTACTTTTTAGTTCCTTTTAATTCACTTTTTATTTCCTTTTCCTTTCCCTTTTCCCTTTTCCCTTTTCCCTTTTTACATTACAAATCTAACAAATTAGCGAACTTGTAGACTTACGGGGTAAAGTTTCAAAATATGAAAAAATCATAAATGATATTTTACCAAAATTAAGCTCGACTGATCAAGCGAAAGTTAAAGAGATTTTGGGCCCTGTATGTATTCTATTTAATATTTTTTTTATTTTTTATTTTACTTTTCTTTTTCTTACTCATCAATCCTAACAGAACAAGGATAGCTTTCTCTCTAAAAATCTATTCAATGGATCAAATGATGATTCAGTATACCAAGATGAAACAAATGTTTCCGCAGAAGTTGGATCAGTAAGTTCAATGGATGAAACTGATTTTGATTTTGAATCTAAAGGAAAAGAAACAAGAAAGGGCCTTTTAGGTAAACCTTCAAATGAAGTTTGGATCCGTAGAACAATTGAAGATATAAGTGGAAAAGAAGAAGCAAAAAAGAAAACTGAACAAATTTATTTAGATGATATTAATGTTAGAGGTTTCTCAACTTTTGAACAAGATCAAATAGATATAGATACCCTTTTCGAACTTCCAAGTAAAGAAACATCTGATTATTTAATAAATTTATATTTCAACTCTTTACATCCTTCTACTAGAATATTATCAAAGTCCTTTTTTTTAAATCAATATTCTATATTTTGGGATACTATCATCAATGACACATTTGATGCAAAAAATTATGATAATAATAAACAATTGTCAGCAGTTAAAATTGATAGAGGTTGGTTGGCGATTTTGAATGGTATGTATTCAATAGCTATTGTTAGAGATATGGTTGAAAAGCAAGAATATAAAGGAAATGAACCAGATCACTTTCGATTTTTTAATAGAGCAATGCATTTAGGAATAAATATTTCTACTCCAGGTTCTATTTCACAAGTACAACGATTAATGTTATGTTCCTTTTATTTATTATGTACTGGAAGAATAAATTGGGCATATAATTTAATTGGTCTTGCCCTTAGGATTTCTTGCTCTATTGGATTACATTTAAAAGCTAAATCTAATTCTTTTACAGAAGAAGATAATAAAACCAGAGTTTATACTTGGAATACTTTATTAAATATGGAAATATATGTGTGCTTTATTTCAGGCAGGCCACCTTCTATTAAAAGAGAGCAAACTACTTCACCTTTACCATATAGGATTTCTAATGATATTTATTTTGATTTATTTTTTCAAGAATGTAAAATTTCAAGAATAATTTCAGATTGTTTGGAAAACATTTATTTTTCCAGTGTTAAAATGGTTAATTGGTTTTCTGTCGAAAGATCTATTGATCATTTAAATAATGAATTGTTAAAATGGAAAAATGAATTACCAGAATCTTGTTCATTTAATGATAATCAAGGGTTTTATCAATTTCAGGGAAATAGTGTATTTGGTGCTTATTTAGCAATTAGATATAATATAGTTACATGTTTAATAAATAGACCTTGCTTATGTATTATAGATATTGAAAAGGAAAGTGAAAAATCAAAAAAATTTAAAATTGATTCTGCAAATCGTTGCTTAAAGGCTGCTCAAGATATAATTACTTATTTACCATCTGGTTCAGAAATTTTATTTCATCTCGACCATATTCCATGGTGGAATATTCCAAATATAATATTATCTGCAGTTTCTGTTATGTTATTAGGATTATATTTATGCCCAAACGCTGAATGCTATAAAAAAAATGGGAATAGATCATCTGTTTTAAACAATTATAATGAAAAAACTAGTCTTCCATTGCAATCAATTACTGAACAATCTTCAACTGCTTGTGTAGTAATTAATAAAGCCTTTTCAGTTTTGGAGGCTCTTGGTCCAAATAATATTAGCGCAAAGAGATGTACTAATGCTCTTTTGCATCTTGATGCACTTGTAAATGCGCAAGTCCATAAAAAGTTTTTTGGTAATGATAGTGACGATTATAATAATATTAGTAACAACAATAATAACAATAATAATAATAATAATAATGATAATAACAATAACAATAATGATAATAATGATAATAATAATAATAATAATGATAATAATAATAATAAAAATAATAATGATAGCAGTAGTAATGATACTGAAAAATTTCAAGACTTTTCAAATAATCGGCCACAATTATCCTCTAGCTCTCAAATACATAATCCACCTGTACAATATAGTCGCTTTCAACATTATAACCATATAAATCCACAGCAGGAATCTAATCTACGGCAATCACAATTGCATCATCTTAGAGAAAAAAATGTTTCTTTAAATAATCATGAATTTAATAATTTGCAGCAAATTCCTCTGTCTTCAAAAATTCCTGATCAAAGTGAAAATTTTGAAAACGTTAATAATAATGACCAGCAGGTTAAACATTATCAAAGTTTACAAATTCAAAATTCAAACCATAGAATAATAGACCATCAACAATGGAGACAGAATGATTTTTATCCTCAAGGGTCTATTCAAGAACAATGGGCAGCAGCAAACTCTAATGTTTTATTATATAATCAAACTAATCAACCTCAACACTCTTCTCTACCTAGGAATGAAACAAATTATCTTTCCTCAACTCCTATTGAAATAGATGATTCAGATAATGGACAGAATATACCTTATCCAAATTCTATCACAACTCCGGAAAATTATATTAATCTATACGAACATAGTCATAGTGTTAGTAATAATAATTTTCCGTTCCCTCTCAATATACAGTCTAATGACCACTATATCTCTTCTAACGTAACTTTTCGCGGGAATGGACAGGAGAATAGATCTGAAGGATCTATTTTGTATAATAATCCTATATTTTCAAGAAGTCATTTTAAGCAAGAAAAGACAAATAATTTTGGAGAAGAAAATGAATATGATGATGATGATGATAATAATGATGATGATGATAATGACAATGATAATGATAATGATGATGAAGATAATGATGATGAAGAAGAAGAAGAAGAAGGAGAAATTGAAGATAGAGGAACAGGTGAAGGAACAGGACCAGGAGAAAGTGGACAAGCAAATCCTGGATGGAATAATCCTATGGCTGCTCATCAAGTTTCTAATGCTTTAAATTTCAACTCATACGATTTTGTTTCTAGACCTTTTCATTTTAGTTCTATTTTAGATTTCCAAGGGCAAAGTTTTTGTCCTAATGATGAAGTATCTAACGATGAAACACCAAATTATAAAAATTATCATTATTTAAATAGGAGCCCAGAAAGTTCACAAATGAATCTAAACGCAAGTGTAAATGTTGATTTTGGATATAGAAATAACCCTGAAGAAAATCAGAAATAATTATATTATATTAATTTATTTTAGTTATATTTAGAAGTTTTTTTTGTTTTAGGAAGTGTGTATATTGAGATGAAGGAGTTTAAACTTAAAACTATTTAGAATAAAAATAATATTGATAAAAATTAATTATATACAATAGAAGCTATTAATATCATATAATACAATTTAGAAATAATATAATTACATACATATATATTAAAAGAGAAAAAAAGAAAAAAAAAGAAGTGTTTTTTTTTTTTTTTTTTTTTTACTATTTACATTCTTTTATTATTATTTAATAATTCTTTCTTCCGCAAAGACATTTCATAAACATATTTCCCAAGATGTTCAACACCTTCCATTTGATGAGTTGGAATATTTATTTCGTCTCCTATTAATCTTTTTGATGGATACATTTCCTCCGTTAACATTAATTTTAATTCTTTTCCTTTAGGGATAATACGTGACAAGAACTCTTTATTTTCCGAATTTAACTCAAATAAGAGTTTTCTACCTAAGATATAAAGCCCTAATCTTGCTCTAGAAAATGCCACTGTCATTCTTCTAGAATCACGTAAATACCCAAGTCTTTTTGTCCTTGTTAAGGAAAGTATAATATAATCGTTTTGTTCTCCTTGATATTGATCAACAGTAGAAACATCTTTTGGTAATCCAAATAATGTATTATTTCTACATCTTTTATTTAGAATTTCCTGAATCAATACCTTCTGACCCATATAAGTAGCCAAAATAGTAATTTTTCCACCTGGATAACCTAATAATCTCATATATTGGAAAATAGATACAGCATATTCTGCTTCACCCAAATTTTGGAAAAAATGTGGAGAAGGTTCTGATTCCCCTACACCTAGATAATCAAAACAATCAATAAATTGCATTTCATATTTAAACCCAGCATTTGCAGTTTTATATTCATTTTTATAAACAATATCAAGATCTTTTAAAGATTTATACCTCCAACGATATATATCAGCAATATTAGGTCTAGCTCTACCTTGAAAATCTAGAAGAACATGAGGAACTCCTAGTTTTAAAAATCGATGGAATAATGATTGATTAAGATTTGATCCCATTCTAAGTAAATTATTCTTAATAACTGGTGTATTTTGTAAATCATCTCCTATTAAAATCAACCGTTTAATGTTGTGAATAACATTATTTTCATTGTCTCTTTGCATTACTAATGGAATAAAACTATCGATTTCAGCCAATTGAGCTGCCTCTTCGATAATAATATTATCATATTTAATTTTTAAGTCAATAAATTCTTTTCTTCGAAGTGCTGCATGTGTAGAAGTCATTGCAATAACTCTAGCTTGTCTTAAAAGTAAATAATTTGCTTGCTCCTTAGGAGATCTTAACACTTCAAATGGTCTTATTTCTGCCAAGGTTACAAATAACCGACTTAAATGTTCAAAGCATTGATTAGCGCGTTTCAAATTTTCCTTTAATGATTTCTTGGAATCAAAAATGGGTACAGGAGCGTCCGAAAAATATTTTGTAAAAGGAAAAGCATCAATTAAATCCTCAACAGAAGAATAAGATTTCTCGGTAAATACTTTAATTAGTGGAGTTATATATACTTGATTAAAATAACATGCAGTCTCACAAGACATTCCATGCTCTCCAGGGGCATAAATGGATTTCGATAATCTATCCACTCTTGCAAGAATATCATGCCTCACATTTAAATAAAATTGTATGCGACCTGCTTGGGAATATGATCCTCCCAAGCTAAGAGCTTCTTCGCCATGACCTAGTCTGAGAAGACGACCTTGATCTTGATCCAAATCTAAAACAATTAATTTTTCAAAAAGGCGATTTAATGCTTGATTTGAATGAGTTATTATTAAAGTTCTTTCAGAATTATTCATATTATTCCGTGAATTATGATATAAATTTGAAATAATTTGTGCAGCTATATCTGTCTTACCAGTTCCTGGAGGCCCAACAATTAATGAAAGACCTGGAAATGAGCTCCTGCAAATAGCTTCAATTTGTGAATTGGTGTAAGAAAGAGTATTCCTTTTCAATGCATCCTGTTCATATGGAAAAGATTTTTCCAAATTATAAGGGTAGACAGATAATTTATTTCCAAGCTTTTTGTTATCTGTGGTATTAGTGTTTTTAGAAGTTTCAAATTTAAGAGTGTAAAATGAATCTTTACTGATAATATCTTCATTTTCTATTGTAACACTATAGTTTGGAAAACTTTCTTCTATTTGACTAGGAGAAATAAATGTATCATAAAAATCTGCCGAGTAAACTGGGGAAAGATTTGTAAATGAAGCGGAAGCTGGGTTTCCGTACCCTAAATATATATCTGTGAGCCATCCGGGTAAAAAAAATTTATTATCATTATCCTGGTTCTCTATTTCTTTCAAAATAGAATTAATTGTATCTAATACAGCGTGAAAATTATTCTCACGAGTCCTTCTCCGAATGACCACATTAATAGTATCATAGATATCTAGCTTACCTTCATTACGATCTTGTTCGAATGAAACAGCGTCCAAATTAAGTTGAAGCCGTAAACTGTCCCTTCCATATTGATCAACATCTACTTCATCTTTTTCCGATAATCCAATTTTGTTTCTTCTTATTGGTTTACCAGAACGATCTAGCACTTGTAAAACTTCAGCACACCTTAAATATTTAATGCCATTTCTTTCCCAACTTTTGATATTTTGATTAGAACTACAAGGAATAGCAGTAACCAAAAATACAACTTCACCAGGCTTCAAATTCTGCCATTCAAGTTTAGAATCCTCTGAAAACTTACCTAAGGATAGATAAACCTCAGCTAATATTGAGGATGGATGAAATTCACCTAAATGAGAATTATTAATTTTCAAAATCGACACAGGCGAAGACAACCTTACAGCCATTTTACTAAATCCTTTAAACCAGATGGTTTTCTTTATAGGCTTTTTAGTATCAGTTATATCATGATCCACTTCTTGATATTTATAAATAGGACTCAAACGAGTGATGATTGATTCAATGTCCGATTTGATTGTATAAAAGAATTCATTAGAAAACAAAATGTATGAACGAATTAAAAAATCATAATAAGAAAGGAATTGCAAACACAATTTCGGAGCTGTATTTAAAAAAGGGGATCCTTTTGGTTCTAAAGCATCGTACTTAAAAGATTCTTCTATAGTATGATTATATAAAGATTTTTCAATTGGAAAACACTTGTGTAATTCCAAAATATTAATATTTTTTTCAGCATGCAATTTTTTGTCATAATTATTGTTGTTACAACCTTCTAAACTCATGAAAATCATTTTTAGTAAAATTTGCCGGCTAGTTGGTTTTTCAAAAATATTTGTTCTTAAACCTAAAAAATCCATCAAACGTCTTAACTTGTCTATACCTAAATCTACGAAAAACTCGTAAAAGGCCCGTTCATCAGCGAATGCACCAAGATGTGACAAATATAAGAGCGTTAGATCGTCTTTAAAATTATTGTAAGCTATAACTTTTAGATCCCATACTTTATTAGAAAACACATTATATAAGGAGTTGTTATTTAATGGATTACCATTAAAATCATTAATTGGGAAAAAAATTAAATGTTGTAATCTTAAAATTAAATGATAACTAATTAAAAAAGAAGTTTGCGGGAAAAGAATCCTAGTTGCTGGTAAAAAAGCAGAATCCTTTAATAAAGTATTTGTAAATCTCCTTGTGGGAAGTTGAGATAATACTGAGATGAAAAAAGCAACAGATGCATTTAAATATTTTATTAAAATATGATTATCATTTAAAGCAATTGGGTTTTCAATTAGGTTTAAACATATCTTTATAAGATGGGCTAACCAGGAATCATAAAAGTTTTTTATTTCTTTATCAGCTTCATTTAAATTATTGAATTTTTTTTCACTGGATAACCATAAGTTATTTAGATTAGGATTTGATTCTAATATTCTATCTCTCAAGCCGGGTACGATATTTTTCCAAATTGAGATTGCGAATAATTGTCCTATGGATTTGCGAATAAAGGAATACTCAAGGGATTCTACAGCAAAAGTGAGGAATTCTACTATTTCTGCTTTTATCAAGCTAGAGGGGTTATCAATAGCGTTTTTCAATAAAATGCGCATAAGTACATTGAAATCAAAAAAATCGTTATTGATTTCAAATAAATCCCACACATGTTCGTCGCCTTGTCTTAGTTTGAAGTTTGTTAATATTGCAATTGAAACTGCATGTTGGGTTAATTTTTGATTATGGTTTAAAAAATGGCCTTGATGATTAGCCTTCATATCATTTTTTTGATTTTTTAAAAAGTTTGGCAACAAAAAGTTTTCCAAATAGCCAGTTTGCTCTAGCGTGTTTACATTGTTGTAGTCAATATTTTCAATCAGACGAACTCCACTGGAGCTGATGGTGGTGTTGTTATAAAACTTCAGGAATACAATGTTTATAACCTGCCAACATTCGTCATCATTTTCGATATTTTCAGCAGGTTTGTCAGTTTTCTCAGAGTTAAACTTCCAATAGCGAACAGCAATTTCAACCAGATTCAACCCGGTTATTGATTCGTCCCTGCTTTTGACATTTCTTTTTCCTTTAGACATTGAGTGAATTTAATAAAATAATAAATTTAATAATTTTAATAATTTTAATAAATTTAATAAAATAATAAATTTAATAAATTTTAAATAGTTTAAAATAAATTCCAATGAATTACGATAAATTCCAATTTAAAGCCAATTTTAATTTTTCCTAACGAATAAACAAAAATTGTAAACAAATTGATACCTATAGTTTAGAAAAATATGGATTAAACGGGATTGTTAGTAAAAATTATTAGCATAAACTGATGTTAGCCCCGGGATGAACCCCGGAACACAAAAAGCGAAAAAAAAACACTTACAAAAAAAAAAAAAAATATATACACCAGATGAAAAATTTAATTTTAATTAGTAAACTTACAAACTACTTATTTAATTAGCATGTAGGTTAATAAAAAAGTAAATTCCACGCCCTTGTATTTGCAATGCCCTTTTAATATGCTTTTCATGCCCATGCCCTTTGGGGAAATTTGTTTATTTTTTCGCCACTGAAAAAGAAAAACTTCTTTTAATTTTTATTTTTATTTGTTTTATTTTTGTTTTTATATATATTTATTTTATTTTTATTTGTTTTATTTTTGTTTTTATATATATTTATTTTATTTTTATTTTATTTTTATTTTATTTTTATTTTATTTTTATTTTATTTTATTTTTATTTTATTTTTATTTTTATATTTATTTTTAATTTTATTTATTTATTTTGTTTCTATTTTTATATTTATTTTTATTTTTATTTTTATTTTTATATTTATTTTATTTTTATTTTTATTTTATTTTTATTTTTATTTTATTTTTATTTTTATTTTATTTTATTTTTGTTTTATTTTTATTTTTATTTTTATTTTTATTTTTATTTTTATTTTTATTTTATTTTTATATTTATTTTTATCTTTATATTTATTTTTAATTTTATTTATTTATTTTGTTTCTATTTTTATATTTATTTCTATTTTTATATTTATTTTTCCTCCAAATGTCAATTCATATGTAATACCCATCACTTGCATGTAGTCATAACAACCACAATATTGATAAAACCTTCGTATTACGTCTCGACATAGTAACCCATACTAAAAATTTTCGACGACGCAAAGATTAAATAACTAAAAAAAATTAAAAAAAATGAAAAAAAACTAATAATTAACAAAATATTGTATTGGAATAATACAATTGACTGTAAATTGTTAAAATGAGTTTCAGAGGAAACAGAGGAGGCAGAGGCGGGTTTAGCGGAAGGGGACGAGGAGGTAATTACTGTTTTATTTAGATTTTTTTTTTAAAAAAAAATATAATTAATTTTTACTATGTACAAGCTTTTCTAACTCTTTAATTTATAGGTGGAAGAAGTTTTTCGAGTTTCCAACAAGGCCCTCCAGATACAGTTTTGGGTGAGATTTCAGTGGTTTTTTGTAAATTACCATGTAATTTATATAATTTTATGTATTCCATGTAATTTTATTATATCTACTGACATGCAGAACTTGGAACTTTTTTACACGCCTGTGAAGGAGACATGGTTTGCGAGTCCACAAACACGAAAATACCATTTTTCAATGCCCCAATATATCTACAAAACAAGTCTTCTATAGGGAAAGTTGATGAGATTTTAGGCCCAATTAATGAGGTTTACTTTACCATAAAACCAACAGAAGGAGTTGTTGCTACTAGTTTTAAAAAAGGTGACAAAGTGTATGTCGCTCCAGATAAATTATTGCCATTAGAAAGGTTTCTTCCAAAACCAAAAGTTGCAAAACCGGCTTTTAAAAAACGTGGTGGTGGAAGTGCAGGTGGGTTTAGTAGGGGTGGTGGTCGTGGAGGATTTTCGCGTGGTGGTGGTTTTGGTGGTGGTCGAGGTGGAGGCAGAGGTGGAGGCAGAGGCGGAGGCGGTTTCGGAGGTCGCGGTGGGGGCAGTGGAGGTGGTTTTGGAGGTCGTGGTGGGGGCAGTGGAGGTGGATTTAGGGGTGGTGGATTTAGAGGAGGACGATAATTTGAAAAAAAAAAAAAAATAAATAAAAATAAAAATAAAAATAAAAAAAAAATAAACAATTAACAATTAACAGTTATAATGATAATCAAACATATAAGATTTTTATTTTGTGTATTATATGTAATTTATTTATTGGGTATTTACAAAGGTGAATGCTTATGAATGGCGGTTGTAAATGGTATAATATAAAATAAGCTTATACATATATGCATTACAATACATACATTCACACATACATTCACACATACATTCACACATATATATATATACATACAATACATACATACAATAAATACATTCACACATACAATACATACATACACACTCATAAGTCATAAGTCAAATAAACAGTAAAAAACAATTGTAAATCAAATTATCTTTGTTTCAATTAATGGAAACGTGGCAGTGAATATGCCATTTTTGCCCCTTTTCAGCCACCTTCCTGTTCTAAGCTCCCTACCGACAGCAGCAACAACTTGAATAAATTTCCCATGTTTAGATTCGTATTCTTGTAGTGAAATGGAATTTACAATTCCATTTGCACCAGAGATTTTAAAAAGCAAATCAAATGTTCGATTAGATATGTTAACTTTGTAGACATTAATATTACCATCCCATGAACCAGAGGCAAATATATCAGAAAAGGGTATAGATGCTAATGCAGTAATATATCTTGGAATATTAAGTGTAGAGGGGAATTTCAAAAGTAGTTTTTCTTCTTGATAGGTTACATCTGCAGATGATATTTGCTTAATGTCAAACCCATGTGCATTATTTATTGTATGCAAAGCCCGTTTGCGTCCTGTACTCCATAGGGAGATGTTACCATTATCTGCTCCTGTCACAAACAATCCATCGTCTAGAACTATAACTGCATCCAGACTTTCTAATGTTTTTGATGGGTGTATCTTTTCTTCATCAAACTTGATGGCCGACTCAGCCTTGAATACTAGTTGCGACTCCTCTACAATCTTCCAAACACGAACAGTCCTATCTCTAGAACCTACCGAAACACATCTCTCCATAGCAAACCCTCCTATACTCATAACCTGGTCCTGGTGACCATATAAAGTTTCTACATACGACATTGAATCCAAAGACCAGGATTTTATAGTCCTATCAGCTGAACACGAATACAACTGTTGAGAATTAGACACCATCCGAAAGGAAAGCCCTAAAACCGAATCCCGATGTTGAGTAAAAATCTTTATCGGCGTCAGTGTCTTCGAATCATGCACTATAATCTTTCTATCACATCCTCCAGTTACTACATATTTCCCATTGGGAGAAGCAGCGATACATGTTATGATATTTGTATGCTTTGTACGATGAACTCTTTTGAAGCGTTTTAAATGCAATAAATGCAAAGAATGCAAAGAATGCATAGAATGCATAGAATGCATAGAATTAGAATTAGAATTAGAATTAGAATTAGAATTAGGACTAGGATTAGAATTAGAATTAGGACTAGGATTAGAATTAGGATTAGTATTAGGATTAGTATTAGTATTAGTATTAGGAATTAAATGCTCCCTTGAGGGAGCATTTAATTGCTCCAATCCACCACTACCATACACAATCTTCCAGATTGTAATTCTCCCGTCACTTGATATCGTGTAAACAAAGTCGTCTATTCTCGTCAACCCTGTTAACGAGTGCATAGTAACGCAATTTGGTATTTTAGTAAAATTCCCTGCATATTCCAAATTTGGGTCTAAATATGTTAATTTTGAAGCCAAAAACTTATAAATTCTTCCATTTAAATGCGCAGCCTCCTGCTTTAACCGCGAGGCAATAATGTCCTTGTCTATGTCGCTTGCATTATAATTATTATTGTCGTTTAGATTGTCATTTTCTACTTCGTTTTCTAGATTTTCCAAGTATTCTTTTGCCAGTCTTCTTCGTTTATCCGAGACTGATTCGTTTTTGAATTCCTCTTCTGAGTCTGAATTTTCCGTCTCCGATGGGCTGTCACTTAGTGAAATATCGCTCAAGTCTGAGTCTACCATTTTGGTTTTTCAGTTGTTTGTCGATTTTTAAATTTTTTTTCTTTTTAAATTTTTTTTTGCTTTTTTTTTTTTGCTTTTTTTTTAAAAAAAAATCATAGAGTCGCAATGGGAAATAAAATTTTAGACCTGTAGGGTATTCGTGGGTAATACATTTGACATTTGCACAATACAATGTAATACACATCGCCATGGCGATGTGTATTACCCTTAATTTATTTGTAACCACAACAACAATTACTAATATGGAGGCAACAAGTTCGCATTCAATTGAAGGACAAACAGAAATGGAGTGAGTACAAGGTTAAATTTAATATATAATTAGATATATAATTAAGCATACAATTTAAAAAAAAAAAAAAAAAAAAAAAAAAAAAAAAAAAAAAAAAAAAAAAAAAAGAAAAAAAAATTACCATACATACATTTAAAGCCTTACACTAATTAGGCTTACAATCTATACGCGTCGATATATACAAAGTAAAACAAGTAAGTTGTTAACTGTGGTGAAATAGTTTTATATTTTGTTAGCGTTGCTAGGGGCTAATACGGTAATTTCATTTCTTCTAGTATAGAGTAGGAAATTATTTTCTGTAGAAAACATATAATAGAAAATGGAGGTAATACTGGGGTTGACCACAAAAGATTCAGTGATTCTAGTGACATCTAAAGCTGCTGTAAGGGGGATCTCGGTTTTAAAAGCAGATGACGACAAAACGTTGAAATTAACTAGGCATTCACTTTTGGCATATGCTGGAGAAGCAGGGGACGCAGTTCAGTTTACTACTTGGATACAGGCAAATATCGAGTTATACCATATGCGCAATGCCGTGGAATTGCTTCCAAATGAGGTGGCGAATTTTTTCCGGAGTTATTTAGCAAAAGCACTTCGTTCGAGGGTGGGTTACAAAATAATAATAACAATAACAATAATAATTAATTGATAAATCAATTAATTATTATTGTTATTGTTATTACTAGTATTTTTTATTATTAATTATTATTAATTATTTATTATTTTCCTTGTTTACTATTTATTTATTTTATTTATTTACATTTATTTGTTTTATTATTGTTATTAGTTATTTACTGTTTACTATTATTTTTTTATTTTTATTTTTGTTTTTCTTTATTTTTGTTATTAATTACTATTGTTTTATTGTTATTTTTATTATTTATTAATTATTTTTGTTTTTCTTATTATTTAATTATTTTTATTTTTGTTTTTCTTTATTTTTGTTATTAATTACTATTATTTATTTTTATTTATTTTTATCTATTTTGGTTTAAATTTATTTTTGTTTTTCCTTATTAATTTTTTTTATTACTTGTTAATTACTGTTATTTATTTATTTATTTTATTTTATCTATAATAACGTATTAATTTATTAGTTATTATTTATCAATTACTATTATTTTATTTTATTTATTTTATTTATTTTTTATTTACTCTAACTCGATTAGAATCCATACCAACTGAATGCACTCCTCGGAGGGTTTAACACCAAAACAAACAAACCAGAATTGTACTACTTGGATCATTTGGCTACAAAAGCATTAGTACCTTATGCGGCACATGGATACGCAGCATATTACTCATTGTCTACTTTTGATCGTCATCATAAACCAGATATGACAGTTGAGGAGGGTATTGCCTTGGTAAAGATTGCCATTAAGGAGTTGGGCACTAGAATGCCAATAGATTTTAAGGGATTCCACATACGGGTGGTTGATGCTAAGGGTGTGCATGATGCTGAGTTATAATCTACCTTTGCATACGAAGTTGCAGTTAGTCTGTTTAACTATACATATTTAGTATCAATAATAATGCTATTAATTTAATTTAATCTACATATATACATATATAGACATATAGACATATAGACATATACATACATATAGACCATTCATTGTAGAAAAATCATTGTAGACACATTGTAGACAAACTTAACATGGTTATTAGTAATTGTAATGACTAATAATCATTGTGATCTTGCTAATCAGGTACATTGCCATTAAAGTATTGGTATAAACAAGTTAATAATTAATAATACAAACAAACATTTAATTTATATTTACAATTATTGTTATTTTATTTTTTATACAGATTGTATATTATAATTTTTGTACTGATTGTTTGTTAATTTATAGTAGGCTCATAGAATACCTGTAGTAAATAGAATAGTTTATACCATAAATACCAGTAATAATAGAATAGTTTATACCAGTAATAATATAATAGTTTATACCGTAAATACCAGTAATAATATTATACTAAGCAGTTTCATATTGTATTACACATTTGAGATATTTCTGTTATAAATTTTAAGGGTCCCTCAGTTCGCTACAAACATTATAAAGCTGTTTGCAACAAGTTAATTAACATAGTTAAGATTTATAGTTCTATTAATATGGAAATGGATTCTGATACTGTGTGTTTGAATTTGGTTAAAGCAGCAGAAGAAGCAAAGGTGGGTTTGATTAGCGTATACTAATGCATGCTAATGTATACGTTAGTATACGTTAATATACATTAGTATGCATTTTAGTGTACATCTGGTTACATTTGGTATACATTTGGTATACATTTGGTATACATTTTAGTGTACATTTGTTTACATTTGACATACACTTTAGTGTACATTCGGTTATGATTATATGTGTCTCTATACGTTTGTGTACACTAAAGTGTATAAAAGTGTATAAAGTGTAACAATGTATACAAACTATACGCTTACAATACTCTATTTTATTCTTTATACTAAGTATACCAAGTTTACTAGTAGAGTATAAAGTGTACAGTGCTTTTGTTTGTTAGTATTTATGGTTTACTAGTGCAAAGAACGATAGGTTACTCTATAGTTTCTGTACTTTTTTTGTTATTGTCACTAGTAGATCGCATACAATGTACTATCGAGCACATTAGTTATACTGTACTGAACATTGGCTGTTTACTTTCTTCGGGATATATATAGCGTATATTTTTATACCTATATGTATATGTTATATATGTATATGTATATGTATATGTATATGTATATATGTATATGTATATGTATATTTATACTATGCAATCATTTGTTTATAGCTTTAATCTTTATTGTTTATACTATTACTATGTTGATGTTGATTGTACTCGCCAATGTTCAGTACTGTTGATTTATTTTTTTATTTATTTACAATATTTTTGTTTGAATATATTTATATTTATTACTATTTATATTTATATATTTGTATATATATATATATATATCCATACACTCAGCAACTAACCTTTAGGAAACCAAAGACTACCTCTCCTATGCAACCCTGGTCGATGTCTCTCTGTTGAACGGTCTTGAATATCCAGAGGAGGACAAGATGAAACTCTTGGATACCTTGTCCGACGTTCTAAATCAAGATGTGAGATGATTTTAATATTTTCTTAATACTTTCTTAATATTTTCTTAATATTTTCTTTAATATTTCTTTATATTTCTTTAATATTTCTTAATATTTTCTTAATATTTTCTTTATATTTCTTTAATATTTTCTTTATATTTCTTTAATATTTTCGTTATATTTCTTTAATATGTTTTTTATATTTTCTTAATATTTCTTAATATTTTTTAATATTTTCTTAATATTTTTTTTATATTTCTTTAATATGTTTTTTACATTTTCTTAATATTTTCTTAATATTTCTTTAATATTTCCTTTAATATTTCATATTATTTCTTTAATATGTTCTTTGATATTTTTTTTATATTTTCTTTAATATTTTCTTAATATTTCCTTTAATATTTCTCAATTTTTTCTTAATACTTTATTTAATCTTTTCTTAATCTTTTTTTAATCTTTTCTTAATCTTTTCTTAATCTTTTCTTAATCTTTTCTTAATCTTTTCTTAATCTTTTCTTAATCTTTTCTTAATCTTTTCTTAATCTTTTCTTAATCTTTTCTTAATCTTTTCTTAATCTTTTCTTAATCTTTTCTTAATCTTTTCTTAATCTTTTCTTAATCTTGTCTTAGTATTGTTTTAATATTTTTTTAATATTTTTTATATTTCCTAACCTTCAAACTAACATCCAGGAACTACTCTTGTCAAATATTGCTTGGAGCATAATTGACGTTTTGCTGAATTATCTGCACTCGAACAATTTTCAATCCTTTGACGAAGAATCTTCTTTCCACGGAGGAACTGCAAAATCAAAGGCTTTATACATTTTTGGCCAATTGGGCGCAGGCGGTAATCCAAAGGAGGTTTTATTAGAATCTCTAAACATCCTGTCAAGATTAAATGTGGATCAATCTAAAATTATTTATAATAAAGATTTAACAATATTTCCATCTGATTATGAAAAATTGTTTTCTTCAAAATTTGCTTCTTTATACGCCCTTTCACTTGGTGTATTAAAACGTATCCATACTCAATACCCATCCAGATTTATCTCAATGATTACAACTTCTTTTTTATCCTTTGGAGCTCGTGTAATTTCAACTGTTTCGTATATGTCTATTTATGTAATTGCTAAAAGACTTTATCTTTTTGCAAGAGATTGTAATTCCCCAATGCCTCCAGTTGATTCAAAAATTAATATATCAGAAAATGAAATGGAAATATCTAGAGCTTTGTTTTCTTCATATAATACTTATTTAACTGAAATAATCTTTAGACATTTTAGTGTCCAATGGACTGTTCGTTTGTTTAACCAAGTTAAAAATGATTTCCCTTGTCTCCCTGCTAGGATGCAAGCTTTAAAACTTTCTTTGGATACTTCTAATTTACATTTTATTGATTTTTCATTACGTTTATATCAAAATACTATTGCTAGTGATAATTCTCCTTCAAAGTTATACAATTGGTTGCTTAATTTAGCAAAGGAAAGAAATTTATCTCATTATTTTGTAAAGTTTGAACAAAAAGCTGAAAGTTTTGGTCTTGACTCTTTAGATATAGGTCAAGATAGTGAAGAGAGCGAAGGAGGTGATAATGAGGAAGAAGAAGACGATGATGACGAAGTACCAAAGAATGCCTCGGATATACATCTTTCGGAATTTGGTGTTTTATATAATTTAGCAGAACTCTTGTGTTCTGACCCAAATGATGTGTTGTTTACCATCAAACTTGATGATTTAATTTTAATCACAAAATACTTTTTGTATCGTCCCGATGAAGAAATAGGAAACGGAACTAGTGATGCTGTATTTTCTTTTTCTTTATGGTATACAGCGCATGCCTCTCATGAGGAAATAGAAAAAGTATCTAAAACAGAATTTAAAAAATTCCTTAAAATCTTAGCTGTAAAAAGCTTTTCTTCTTATCCACTTGCTAGTCTTATAGTACATTTTATTATTGCAAAACTTTTACGTTTAAGCTCTCCAGAGTTTGCTTATGATTTTATAATTGAAATGCTTAAATATAATC
>JAJMCZ010000193.1:0-31116 GCA_030573245.1 Ascobotryozyma americana | reverse complement strand
TTTTTTTAAATAATCCCAAATTCAGCTAGTTTAGTTCTACTTTCAAAAATAGAAAAAAGATAAAAAATCTCACTATTCATGTCCTTTATATATAAATAAATATTTGAAAATTATATGCCTTTTTTAACATAATAGAACTCCCATTGTTTGTTTACCTTGTATTGAAAGTAGATTTCATTTTTAATAATTATGTATTAATTTAGTAAAATTATTATTTTAATTACATTTTGGCATGTTAAAAAAGTATGCTCCATAAATAAATTTTAGAAAATTAGTTAAACCAAGTTTATTAATAACGTTTAAAGTTTTATGTTTAAATATATTATACATTATTATTTATATGTCTTTTTCCTAAATATCGTATATCTTTAAACATTTTTTGTGATTTTTGTGATTTTTTCCTTACAAGTACCCGAAGATTAATAAAATGTATTTCACAGTGTTTTTTAGTTCTTTGATTTTAAAATGGAATTTTTCAGAATCTTGCTTGGTTACCTTCAAAACCCAACTCACTGGGAAGCTAATAGTGTAATTTTATACTACAGTACTTATATAAGAGTAAAAGTATCAGTGCTTTGTTTGTAAAAATTGTTTATAATTCAAATTTACTAATTATTCAGTATATAAAAATATTGGATCTACAATAAAACATTAAATTATGAGATTGTAAATATTATATAAATTACACACACAAATGATTAAATACAAATACATGAAATTTTATTAATTCGTATTGGATTTTAGATTTATATAAACTATACAAACTATTGCCATATTTAAGTTATTATTCAATAATTATTATACTATCTATCTATCGTAAATTAAACTATATATATATATTGTCAACTGGAAAAAATATTCTATTAAAGTGTATTATAAGTTATATTTAGAAAAATAAATCATGCAAAATTACATTATTTAATATTAACTTATTAGAAGAATACAGACTATTAAAAAAATAGATTATTTTAATTAGAAAAATAGATGATAAATTAATAGAAACTATACGATAGTGATTAAAGTTATATACAGTATATTACATAAATAAATAAATAAATAAATAATGGAATTAATTTATTTTTAAATTATTGCATTATATTAACTAATATACATTACAATAATCACACTATGCTTACCAAAATGTGAACGGGCCTTGTTAGCATCTTACTATACGAACCCTATATAATACAAAAATATACATAATTATCACCCGTACATTTTGTGACATATTTAAAAAAAAATTTAAAATTTTATTTAAAACTATATGAAATACAAATAGAGATTGAAATATCAGTTAACATCTTTTGTAAAAAAAATATTTTAACAAAAACAATAAACATAAAAATAACAAAAATAAAATTAAACAAATAAGTAAAAATAAAAAAAAAAAATAAAGTGAATGTAGTATAAAAATATAAATATAAACACAAGAATAATCTAGTTTTTAAATCAAGTATAACCAAACATTTACACAATGATAAAAAAATGTCTTCAAATTAATAAAGGCATTCGTTTCTAAAGTTCCAATTCTCACCCCCATTGAAAACAAGTTCTCCACGTGTAATACTATCCATATCATCTTTTACTGAAATACAAGATGATCCAAACCTTTCTTTATTCGCTAATTCGGAAATGATATAACTTATTCGCATCAATTCTTCTCTAGGGATTTTGAATATATTATCGCTTTTCACATATAATTCAACCGATCGCAATAAGTTGGAATTATCATCCAAATTACTACCTTGTTCTTTTAATAAAAGAGATGACACATCAATACTAAAACGAGAAACACCATCTTTACTTAAAACTTGTATCTTGCTCTTTTTATTTGGTAATTGAGCTAATGTTCGATCTTCAACCGCGAAATCACTTTGTGCAACATTAGCAAAAACTTCCTCCATTTCATCATTAAAATCAGACCATAAAAATTCATGTTCCTCATTTTTAAATAAAGCATCTCTCTCAGAAATAGGAATAATAGTATTATTGTTATTCCTATTATCGTTGAAAGTTGAATCAAAATACACGCCTCCAAAAACAGAAAAGAATAAAGGGACAATAAGAAATCCAACACAAACAGGTGATCTTACAGAAAGACAAACACTTGTTGCAATATTCCATGCATCTAAAGCAGCTTTTTTATTCAACTCAGCAGAATATTTAAGATGATTCCAAAAACTAGAAACCGAATTAGTTTGTAAAATTTCATTAATATTATTTGATAAAGATACCTTCTGATCCACTGAACTATTAATTAAATATTCATTATTTTTTGTATCTGTTAAGGAAGGCTGATTGACAAGTCCTCTAGCTGATTTTAAATCTGATTTTTTAACATCGGTACTTCTATCGGTTCTAATATTGAATCTAGAAAATAATTTTTTAATTTGTGGAAAGATTCCCTCATTTTTTTTCAAAAACTCATGCTGCTCATTATCTTTTGAGGACACATTTGTGAATGCAGACTTGCTCAAGTCTCTTTCTTCTAATTTAGTAGAATTTTTCTTAGAAGAGCTTTTAGGTGTTACTGGAACAGAATCTATTGCAATATAACCATGTCCTCCTGTATCGCCTTTAAAGACTTCAAAACAGCCAGAATCATAACCAGGGAAATTACTTGTTTGCATACGAGAAGAAAGTTTTGCAACTGTGTAAAAAATAAAGGAAGCCATTTGAATATCTTCTGATGTAACATTTGAATTAGGTGTTTTACCTTGCATAATATCTTTCACTTTGGATTGTAATTGGCTACGCATTCCGTCAAGAAATTGGCCAGCATTGTCAAAGCTAGCATTTTTATATTGTTCTGGAATTCCAGATGACATTTGTTGCTGAAATCTATTACCCATGCGTTGATACATATAAGAAAGAGCATTCACATAGCCACATGGTTTAAGGTTAGGGGTTTCACCATCATTAGTGGTGGAATTAGATAACTTTTTCATATCTTTAAAAAGACTACTCTCGTTGTTTTCATCTGCATTATTATCATTCCCATTTGATTCAATCTCACTTCTCTTAGCGATTGTTTTATATTTTCGAGTGAAACCTCGATTTGTTTGATAATAATCATTCATATCCTTATAAAAAAGTTCATACCATTCCAAGATTTCGCATTTATTATCTATATCCCGTTTAGACATCAAAGAATTGCAATTATATTGGATCTTGAGTTGATCAATATCAAGATATGATTCTTCGGGAAATAGTGACTTAGATATGATTCTAGTAGTTGTTAAAATAAAATCAAGAAAACTCTCTAAAGAATTGACATATTCGGATGAAACAGATGAAAGGAACTTTGCTGAGGTTGTTTTAGAATCCTTACTGTAAATTCCTGGAAACAAAAGATATTTTGCTTCAATTATATTTTCCATAATAAAATTTTTGAAGGAAGTTAAATATTCTTCAACGAATCCATTAACATCTTCCATGTTTGAATCACGTTTATCTATTTTATAAAGACCATCATTGCTAAAGTCTATATTAAATTTTCTAAAATTCTCTGAAAGCGATGCTTCTAACGAACTTTTTCCCCATTTTGCTGGTTTTTCTAGTTCTTCTTGTCTTGCTCGTTTCTCTAAATCTATGTCTTCCAGTATTTCTGCTTCCTCTAATTCTTCTTGTTCTATGTCTTCTAGTATTTCTGGTTCCTCTAAATCTTCTTGTTCTATTCCTTCTAGTATTTCTAGTTTGCTTAAACGTTTCTCTAATTCTCCCCCAGTCTTATTTGCATTGTTCATCAAGAAAGATATTGCATATTGTATTAAATTATAAGCTAATAATAATTCTTCTGCATTTTTGGAAGACACAGCACTAGCCTGTTCAGCTGTTAAAATCGAATCAGAGGCTGAAAGTGTAATATTATGTTTAAATAGGCAAGAGATTGGGTGGAAGAAACAATTTTTATCGAACTTTCGACTTTTTTCAGATTGTGTACCTCGTTTTTGAAATGAAGGGTTATTTTGATGAGAATTAATATTTGCAACAGATGAATAAATATTTTCTTCTGGAGGATTTAATTTTTTAAAATAAGTATAAGAAAAGGGCATATAAGCTGGTTTATTAGACGATTGTTGTTGGGGTAGATCGATTTCATTTGAAAACGGTATGTCTTCATTATCTTCAGACCTTTTTCGACGTGAACCGTTTATAACAATTGGAGGTCTTCTTTTATCATTTAATATAAAGATAAGCTCATTTCCTAATTGTTTAAATACTTTAAGATTTATCAAAGTCTCCTCGTCTCTTTTAGAAAGAGAATTTAAATGGGACTCAGAAGCATTTAATTGAGCTTTTTGTGAGTCGTCTATAGAGTTCGACTTATTTTGACCATCATCTGAAGATTGACCAGAAAATGCTGCAGCAAGACAATTTTTCAAACTATTAACGTCTATCTGTATATAATTGAAAGGATAGTCAGAAATAATTGATTCACAAAAGGAAGGTAAAAAAGGTGTTGAATTTCTCTTTGAAATTTTATTAGTATTTCGCAAAAAACCAAGTGCCCTTTTAAATAAAGAAGGTTTCTTGTTAGTTATTTTATCAGAAGTATTTGAACATTTATTAGCACCTGAGTCAATCGCTTGACGTTGCGGCAGTACTTTGTAATCACCAAATGAATCTAAATCTCTAAGAACTTCTTCTACATCTATAGCAGCTTGATGTAAATTTTTCTGTGTAGTTTCTAATTGATTATTTTTATCTTGAGAAAAACTTTGTGGAAAAAAGGGAGATGTATCTGAAGCAAAGTATTTAAGATAACAAGTATTGTATAATTTAATATCAAATTGCGAAAGAGTCGAATCTGCAGGTGAGTTTGCTAATTCATTAGCAATACAATTAACTATATATGCTTTTGCAATAATATCCACAGCCGATGGATAAAGTGATCCTAAAGATACAGCAACCATTATGGACGCTAAATGTGGATATAAAAATCAACGGGATATAGGATACTATATAATATTATAAAATATATAATAAAATACAGTATAAAATATTCTATAATATAATATAAAAATAAGAAAAATTTAAAGAAAATATATACTATATATAATAAACGATAAATATCAAGGGGTGGGTAGGTAGATATGTGGGTTGGAGTCAAATTGTCGATCTATGTGTAAGAAACATGAAATATATTAAGGGTATTATGGGAGTAAAAAAGCGTAATACGACAGTTAACACTGAGAGTCTTAGTATGGAAATAATGGAGAAAGATGGAAAGAAAAAAAAAAATTTTCTTGTACATATTTACATTTGCATAATTGATATTTTGTATACTTTATACATTTTCTCATTTTGTACAATTTTGTAAAATTTTCCCACATTTTCCCTAAATATTTCCTATTTTAGAAGAAAATTTTCCAAATATGATGATTGCAATATAAATGTCTTTTAATCATGTAAGCAATTGAAAAAGTTAAAAAGGTTAAAAAGGTTAAAAAGGTTAAAAATCTGTTAAGGGCGAATAAGCCGGGAAAATAAAGAATAAAAAATAAAAAATAAAAAAATAAAAAAATAAAAAAAATAAAAAATTATTAGAATTATGACTAAAATATGCCAAGCATGAGTCTAAAAGTGTCTAAAGTGTCTAAAGTGTCTAAAGTGTCTAAAGTGTCTAAAGTGTCTAAAGTGTCTAAAGTGTCTATATGAGTCTAAGCGTGTCTAAATGAGTCTAAATATGCCCATAAATATACTCATAGATATGTTTGTAAATATGCTCATAGATATGTTCGTAAATATGCTCAAAATCATCTAGCAGTAATTTAATTTTTAATATGGAAAAATCATAAACCGTTGTTGTAATGGAAAACCCGGAAATGGGTCAAGGGAAGCTGCAAGATTTCCCCATTTATAAAAATAGACGAAGATAAAATTATTGAATAAAATAACACAAATAATAATAATAATAATAATAATAATAATAATAATAATAAAATAATAATATAAATAAAGTAATAGCAATGATAACAATAACAATGGGGAAAAAAGATAAGAAATGCTGGTAAATCAATCGTTTATCGTATTAATATTATCTTGGTAGGGTTGCATGGAAATAGAGGGATCTGGGATGAACGGTTGAATATGCGATAAATGAAACAAAGGTTAGAGAATGAATAGATTGAATGTAATAGATCTGGATAGATGTAATTATGTGTAAATAAAAGCACTGTATATATAGAATATAAATATTATGTTTGCAATGAATAGATAAATATTTTTTTTTATAAATAACATAAATATTAATAATTTTACATAATTAATATTGTGAGTACAATAAATGGTACAAAGACAATATACAATAAACGATGAAAATAGACGTTAGAATAGACGGTACAAATAAAATTTATGAGCGAATTCGATTATAGTTAATATGATATTTTCATAAAATAGAATATAGCATGGCAGGAAGTATTAAGAAATTATTATATTTGGAATTTACATTTACATTTTAGAATTTAGAATTGAAATTTAGAATTGAAAAATGAAATTTAAAATTAAATCATGTTGATAATTATATTAATTTTTAATATACAAGTAAAACATGTGTATAAACTTTATAAATGTTAATTATAATTATAAAATACATATTATTTATTATAAATGTTAGTTATAATTATAAAATACATATTATTTATTATAAATGTAAATTGTAAAATGTTTATTCTTTTTATTAAATGTAAATTATTCATTATGAAATGTAAATTTTTATTATAAGCTGTTTATTCTTTATCATTTATTAAACCTTTCTTACAATATATATACTATTTAAATTATTTATTACATTTTGTTATGTTATTTATTTTTCATTGTATTATATTCCATTATTTATTTTCATTATATTATATATATAAGAATATAAATTATTATATACTATTTTAGCTTTTTATCGTGATTTTAGCATTGGTTTATGCATCTAATTTTGTAATTTCTATACTATTATTTAATAAATGTAAGAAAGATAATACAATAATAATATAATATACTAATAAATAATAGTATAATATAATATAATATAATATAATATAATATAACATAATATAACATAATATAATAATAATAATAATAATAATAATAATATAATATAATATAATAAATACAATAAATAAATATTAGTAAATATGTATATCTGTAAATAAAATAAAATAATATAGTATAATATAATAGTATTATAATGTATATATAAAAATATAACTAACAGTTATAAATAGTATGTAAATAATCATATTGTTAGTATTTCACCTAAAACCTACTTTACCATTTATTATTTACCATTTGAAGTAAAATATGTATATACAATAACATACAATAACATACAATAACATACAATAACATATAATATACAATAACACATAACACACACGCACAGTCAATATAGCTTTCATAAGTAACATTCCCAAGAATAACCAAAATGACAACTTATAATAAAATTACATTTTTCCTAATGGGACTAACAATGCTATGGCCTTGGAACTGCTTTTTAGCTTCAACAGAATATTTTAATCATAGATTCTCTACAATACCGTCTTTGGTTTCAACATTTACACCAGCAATAATGATGTCACTAAGTCTAACACAATCTCTTTTACAAATTTATCTACTAATTAAACAAAATAATAATCATATTCCAACAATAAAATATTCTTTTTATTTATATATTTTTGCATTTTTTATTTTGACAATTTCTTGCTTATTTTGGCCTATTCATTCTATGCCATGGCTATATTTTTCTATTTTATTATTAATAGTTACAGCTACTGCTGTTTCAACTTCATTTTCCCAAAATTCAATAATGGCAATTTCCATATTATTTGGTCCTGATATTTCACGTTGTTTATTATTTGGACAAGCTATCGCTGGAATTTTACCTCCTTTGTTACAATTATTTGCACAATTAATTACTATAGATGAATCTTCTATTAAATATCAATCTGCTTTATATTTTTTATCCGCTATTTTATTAACTATTTTAACTTTTTATTCTTTTAATGTTTTAATTACAAATACTCCTTTAAACATTCTATCTTTTATGGGTAACAATTATCAAACTCGTCAAAGTCATGATAATCATAGTGAAAATCAAAGTCAAAGTTATCAAAATCTTAGTCAAAATCAAAATCAAGATGAAGATGATTATAATCCAAACTATAACAATACTAGCCATAGTCAAAATATTACTCATTTTCAAGATCCTCATAAATTTGATAATGAAACTCATATTCATCATATTCATTCTTCTCAAGATCATCAAGATAATCAAAATTTTGAAGATAATTATGATGACAATTTTGAAGCAAATTTTGCTTCCAATCTTAACCTCAATCCAAAATTCATTCCAATTAGACACCTTCTATTCAAATTACATCCACAAGCATTCGCTTTATTCTACACATTTATGATTTCTCTAATCTACCCTATAATAGCAACTAGAGCTTATCCAATTTCATTAACATTTCTTTCCCAAAATATATATATTCCTTTAACGCTTTTAATATGGAATATAGGTGACTTTTTAGGTAGATTTTTATCCGCATCTCCAATTTTATTAATATCAAGGCCATTATCTTTTTACTTATATGCATTACTTCGTACTTTTATTGTATTTTTAGCTTTAGGTGCAAATATTGATAATAATGGTGCAAAGTCATGGATGTTAAATTCAGATTTTATTTATCTATTTATAATGTTTATATATGGATTAACTTCTGGTCATCTTTCAAGCTCCAGTTTAATATCAGTTACAATTACTGAAAAAATACATGTTGAGGAAAAATCTGTAGCTGGAAGTTTTATGAGTTTAGTCATTTCTCTTTCTCTTACGTTTGGTTCGTTTTTGTCTTTTTTGGTTTCTTATTTATTGTAATTCATATATATATATATATATATATATATATATATATATATATGTGTGTGTGTGTGTGTATAGTGTCACACAAGCATACACGTACACATGTAAATATATAAATATATAAATAGATAAATATATACATATATAAATATATACATATATAAATAGATAAATATATACATATATACATATATACATATATAAATATATACATATATAAATATATACATATATAAATAGATAAATATATACATATATACATATATACATATATACATATATAAATATATAAATAGATAAATATATACATATATATATATATATAAGTGGATGAGTGCTATCACCTTCTTAATATCCCCATATACGCTCTAGCTATTATCATTCGATCACCTAATGTCTCCCCGCCAGTGTCAGCTACACATTTTGATAAAGGAGAATGAGGTAAAAAAATGTGTTGCTTTTCGTTACCATAAATATTTTCATCACCAAAATAAACATTATAAGAAGGAAAAGAATGCTTTTTTGCAAAAAGATCAAAATTTGAAATTCTATCATTTATTGAATCTTGTCTTTCCATATCATCATCAACAATAATAATAGATGACAAATTGTTAAAAACAGAATTATTATTTAACCCATTGTAATTAAAATTATCTTTTAAACAGACATCAACTAAAAATGTTTTAAAGGCACCACCAGCTTGAACATTTGAAATTTTAATTATACAATCGTCAAATTCATATGTATTACCTTCACCTTTAAGAGTTTGACGATGTGTCCAAAGACTTTGTAAACGAGTAGTTAAAAGTGCTTCAAATTGACCATCTAAAACTGTAAGACCTGCTTTTGTAAGTAGGAATGTTTCCGATGAATTATTACTAAATTTTATTATAGATAAAAGATTAGATTGATTTAAGCCATTTGCCCTTGTGTTTGAAATTGAATTTGAACTTAAATTATCATTTTCTAATAAACCATTAGATGATACACTAGATCTAAATAGTTTATATTCAAACCACCATCTTGATGTAGCAATTGGCAATGCAGCAACTAATGATTCTTGTATTGCTGATAATGCTGATAAAGATGGAGAATGGAATTGAAAAACTCTAACTAATTAGTATGATATATTCTATTATTTGTTTTATAATATTTCTTTTAAACTTGTTCTACTTACCCACGGTTTTGCATTTTTGTTAGGATTGTCTTTTTTTTTTTTTTTTTTTTTTTTTTTTTTTTTTTTTTTTTTTTTTTTTTTTTTTTTTTTTTTTTTTTTTTTTTTTTTTTTTTTTTTTTTTTTTTTTTTTTTTTTTTTTTTTTTTTTTTTTTTTTTAAAAAAAAAATTTTTGTTTGCTTGATTAATGTTCAAAAAAATACAAATAGACTAGAAGCTAGCTGATTTTATTATTCTATTTTATAGGGTTCTTCACATAAATATTTATATTGTATAATAAATATTGTACAATACATTTAAATCACTGTGGCTCGTTTCTAGCATTTGTTTATTTTATTTGCTTGTTACAAAGGCTTATTTACTTTATGTATATATATATATATGTATAATTCATAATGTACAGCATATAAAATAATGCATGTAAAATAATATTTACAAATATATTAAACTTTCTCATATAAATAATCTATAATATAATGTAATATGTATAATATATAGATTCAACAGTAACATCCTATTCATTTCTTTACCAAATTTTTCAAAAAATCAGCAACTGTGGGATCAAATTCTTCAATTGTACTTAGTTCTTCCTTCTTTTGTAATCCATTAACTGTATTTATATTTTCTTCTTTATTTTCAACTTCATCTTTTTTATTTTCATTTTCGTTTTCATTTTCATTTTCATTTTCGTTTTCATTTTCATTCTCATTTTCATTTTCATTTTCATTTTCATTCTCATTTTCATCTTCATCATCTAATGGAGGCGCATAACTTGGGAATGCATCCTCATTTTCATACTCATTTTCATAACCATTTGTAATTTTATTTTCACTTTCATTTTCATTTTCATTATCATTATCATTATCATCTTCATTATATTTTATATTACTATTATCTAAATTACTATAAGATATAAATTCTTCAACTTCGTCATTATCATTATCAAGTGATGTATCCATTTTATCATTTATTCCATTAGCCTCAGCTGTTAATAAATCTTCAATACCTGTTTTTATTTCTACTGTATTTGAAATCTTTTTCCCTAAATCTATAAAATCATTTTTTTCTTTTTCTAAAAATGAATCATGTACTTTTAATATATTTTTTAAAACATCAATTAAATTATTTCTGGAATCAACTGTTTCTTGTAATGAATCTTTAGCTTCATGTAATTTTATTAATAATTTATCTAATTGTGAAAGATATAACAATGGTGCAGGTTGAGCATCTGCATCAATAACATTTGAATATTCACTAATTGCTATAGGAAAAGTAGATTCATAAGATTTATAAGTATCTGAAAATTTATTATAACAATTAATTATATTATTTATTTCTGGATGTAAACTTGATATTAAATTACTTAAAATAGAATTTATATTATTATCACTACCAATATTATTAAAATTAACATCATCATTATAATTAACATCATTATTATCATTATTATCGTTCGAATTTAATACATTAGAATTCAAATCTGCCGATTGATTTGTAGATGAAGAGGATTTTCCTTTTAAATTATTATCCACTAAATCTAATTTATTCATAATATTATTAATAGTTTGTTGTGGAAATATTTGCCTTTCCTTCCATACATTTGCAACTCTTCTAATCCTATGTCTAGTATCAATTGGAGAAGAAGAATATGCATCAGCAAGTGCATCTGCAATAATTGGTGCAAATGCTGCTAAAAATTCTTCTTTACGTTTAGCACGTGCTTGTTGGCACATTTCATTAGCTAAATAAATGAATGGTAATTTTCTATTAGCTGGTAGCATTTTAAGCATTTTACACCATACATCAACTGTTGTTGGTGCATTTCTTCTATAAAATAATAACCATTGCGATGTTGCAACAATTGTTTCTTGAGTATCATTAATTGCCAAAAGTTTAGTTCTAACTGACGATTCCGAATAAGCCATTATAGTGATTTTAATAATAATAAATAATAATAATAATAATAATAATAAATAATAATAATAATAATAATAATAATAAATAATAATAAATAATAATAATAAATAATAATAAATAATAAATAATAAATAATAAATAATAAATATAATATAATACTATACTATAATATAATACTATAGTATAATAATAAATAATAAATAAATAAATAAAAAATAATAAATAATAAATAAATATAATATAATACTATACTATAATAAATAATAATAATAATATTAATATTAATAATAATAATAATAATAATAATAAAAAATTCCCTTGTTTATCTATCCCGGAGAAATTTCTTTTGTTCCCAATTACTTTTTTTCAGTATTTTAAAAATAACTTGAATCAAATTTTTGTTTTTCCTCTATTTTTTCGTTGCTTTAATAAAAATTCAAGTTATTTTTTTTTTTTTTTTTTTTTTCTTTTTCCTGGTTTTCGTATATTTAGTATTATTATTATATAGAAAAGAAAAATAAGCTTAAATATTGTCATTTACTATGGCAACCAGTTCCTTTTCTTTTGTCTCTCTATAATTCAATTCGTAAGTACTTTTTACAATTAGATTGGTTTTAAAGTTTTTATATGTTTTGAATATTAGTTATTTATTACTATACTATTTTTTATTTTTTATTATCTTTTTTTTTTTATCTTTTCACAACCACTTAACATGTCAAAATTTCCTTCGCTTGAAGAATTTGATGCAGGGCAAATTACAGCCAAAGAAGGAATTGATGACAGTGATTTATTAGGTGGATCAGAAATAGTTCATGATACAGAATCAAATCTTTTAAATAGAGAACAAGCTGCTCTAGGTGAAGATGCAATTTTTAATGATTCAAGTATATTTTCTAATGAAAATGATAATATCTTACAAGAAAAACCACAATTAAATGAACAAGAAATTGATACTACTACTACTAATCATAATGATATTTTTGTTAATAATTTAGCAGAAAATGAAGAAACTGAACCAATACGTGAATGGAGAGAAAGACAAAATTTAACCTTGGAACGTAGAGATGCTCAATCAGAATCTATAAAACAAGAAACTCTCGCAAAGGCTAGACAGGCTGTTGATGACTTTTATACAAATTATAATGAAAAAAAAGACTCCGCTCATGAAAAAACTGAAAAGGAAGCTAAAGAATTTATAGCGGCAAGAGATGATACTATTACGGGTAATACATGGGAAAGAATTTCAAAATTAGTTGATCTTTCTCAACGTGGTGTTAAATCTGAAAATAGAGATAAATCACGTTTTAGAGATTTATTGATTTCTCTTAAGGATGATAAAGCTGCCCCAGGTGCTGGAGGTTATTGATTTATTTATTTATTTGTTTATTATTTATTTTTAATGTTTGTTTATATTATATTATTTTATTATTTTATTTCTTATCCATATCATCATACATTGGAGTTGTTTAAAATTTCCTTTATTTATTTCTTAAATAAAACTACACATACAGAACACATAAAATCTCTACTAGATAAAAAATTAAGTAACATATAATAGAACTTTTCCTTTCCTTTTTTTTTTTTTTTTTTTTTCATGACAGATCATAGAACAGAAGCCATCATTTTCATTAATATAAAAATATACAAATTTTCAAAACATTTTTCCATTAGTTTATAAAATATCTGGAACTTAACTCCAAAAAAAAAAATTAAAAAAAATAAAAAATAAAACATGAAAAAAACATAAATTCATTGACATAAGGGGGATTAGTAAATAAACATAATAAATAACAATAAATATAAAAAGTTAACAATACGAAATAAAATAATACATTATATATATATTAAATAAAATAAATCTAAAAGTTAATAAATTATATGAAATAAAATAATACATAGTATATATATTAAAAAAAAATACCAACCTAAACTACAAAAGAGTATCTTCAACCTTAGACCTCCTTCGTCTTTCAGCTTGTATCTCGGGCGGTGTGCCATTCTCATTTTCATTTTCAAACCATTTGTTTTTAACCTCCATTTCTTCACTTAACATCTCATTTTCCTTCTTTTCGTCTTCTCCATTAATAACGTTTTTATCTTTATTTTGCGTATTATCATTATTTTGCTTTGAAGCCTCCGATGAAGCAGCTTCTTCTACAGAATTATCTTGTAAAAGTTGACTTAAAGCGCCACCTTTATATATTAATTCATTAAATGAGCCTTGTTCAGCAACAGTTCCTTGTGGTGAAAGAACTATAATATGATCAGCATTCTTAATAGTTGATAATCTATGTGCAATAGAAATAGTTGTTGTTGATTTACCCTGAATTAATCTCCTCAGCGCATCATTGACAGCTGTTTCAGATTCAGTGTCTAGGGCAGAAGTTGCCTCATCAAGAATTATTATATCTGGATTTCTAATTAATGCTCTAGCAATTGCTATTCTTTGCTTTTGTCCTCCAGAAAGCTGTGTACCACGTGCCCCAACTAATGTATCAAGACCTTGAGGAAATTTATCAATAAACTGACAATTCGCACGAGAAGCTGCTGCTTCAATTTGTTCAATTGTTGCTCTACCAGCAACCCCTGGTGCAGTTTCACCATACCCTATATTTTCAGCAATTGTACCATCAAATAATACTGGTTCCTGAGCCACAACTCCTATTTGTCTACGTAAAGATTGTAAATTATACTCCTTAATATTATGACCATTTAACTTAATACTTCCCTTTATGGGATCATAAAATCTCATTAAAAGAGACATAATTGTTGATTTTCCACCACCTGAAGGTCCAACTATGCAAACATTACTTCCTTGTTGTATCGTAAAATTCAAGTCATTGAAAATTGTAACACCAGGACGAGTAGGGTAAGAAAATGATACGTGATCAAAGGTAATATCGCCTCTAGCAGAAGAAAGATTTTTACCCTTTGTCAAGGAAATATGTGGCTTACGATCCATCATTTCAAATAATCTTGAAGCAGCGCCCATTCCACGCATAATATCAGCATAAAATGAAGTTAAACCAGCTACAGAACTTGCAGTATATGCACCATACATTAAAAATTGAGTAACATCACCAACTGTGATTATACCTTCTTGTACATATTTCACTCCAAACATTAAAGTTGCAAGAATAGTTAATTGGCCCGCCAAATGGGTTGAGCAATAAAACATGCCAGAAAATATACTTTCTCTTTTACCAAGATTAAATATTTCTCTTATATTAGAATTGTATCTTCTAACTTCAACCATTTGAGCAGAATAAGCTTGAGCAGTCTTAATATTTGACAATCTTTCCTCTCCAGTTTTCGTTAGAGAACCTACGGCAGCTTGAAACTTCTTTGAAATGTTTCTAATTTTTTCACCATAAAATTTTCCAGCAATCGCAATTGGAAATACAGTTACGGCCATTAACAAACTAAGATTTAATGAAGTGTACAACATCATTGTTAAACCAGCAGTTAAAGATATAAGCGAACGTAAGCCATCGCATAAATTATAAGTTATTGAACGAGATACAATTAAGCAATCCATTCCAAGTCTTGAGATTATATCTCCAGTTCTATTGGCATCAAAAAACTCTGCATCTTGCATAACCGTATGACGATATAATTTAGATCTTAAACGAGCTATGACTCTTTCACCAATTACCCTTAAAAGTACTGTACGACCGAATGAACAAATGGAAACTAATGTTGCTAAACCTGCTAGAACCCAATAAAACTGATTTAATTCTAAGCCAAAAATGGTATTTGAATCTCCTTTACCAGAACATATATCTGTAAAACGACCAATTACATAAGGATAAAGCATAGAAACACCTGCAGTAAAACCTAATAAAGAAGTAGCCAAAGCCAGTCCATATTTTTCTTTAGCAATAAGACTTATTAATCTATAAAATTCTTTCCATCCAGAATTATTTTTCGTTTGATCCTCTTGACTTGTCAATTTCGCTCGCAGATTTACTTTCGAAGGGTCTTGAGCATTATATAGACTAATTTTTGAATTTGAAAAATTTCTTATATTAACTCTGTTCCCGTTAATGTTATTAAAATTGTTTAGCCTGTTGAATTTATTCGATTTATTTGGCTTATTAAAATTAAAATTATAAGCTGGTATTGAGCTAAAACTTCTATGAATCTTACTATATTTTCCAATATATAAACACCGGCTACTAAAGTTGTGTATAGTGTGGTTATTTAAAACATTATAGAATGTTCTTTTTTCATTTAATAACCGGAAGATTTTATTACCAGTGGAAATTTTCATGCTAAAAGAAATAGTGTGAAGGAAAAAATTAATTAAAAAAATTAATTACAACAACTAGAAAAAAAAAAAAAAAAAATAAAAAATTTATTATATATAAAAATAATAATAATTTTAATTTTAATTTTAATTTTAATATAAAGATCCTGTTATCGGAACATTAATATAATTGTTTTTTATTTTTTATTTTTTCTTTTCTCTTTTACTTTTTTTTTTATTGACTACTGTTCAATTTATTGTGTTTTTTTTTTTTTGTTTTCACATATAGTTTCTATAATCATTAAATGCTCTTGTACAGTACGGTATATTGTAGTTTTAAAGTTGGATTTCCGTGAATTCTATTACTAGCTTAGTAAATTTGAAAAATCATTTACTAATAATAAGGTTATTACTATAGCAATTTACTTTTTTAGTACTTGGTATTTAGTATATTTTGTACTGCAGACTGCAGTTCTCTACTTTTACTTTGTATTTACGGCTCGTGATTTGTATATTATTCTCAAATGTAATGTTGGATTTTTATACTATGGATATAACGAAATTAGAAAAGAAATAAAAATTAATCTGAATGAAAATATTGATTAAGCTCAAATGAAGTAATCAAATAGTAATAAATATTCAGGATAGAAATAATACAAATTTTTATGTTTTTGAGCCCTAACAGCCGCCGCACTAACTCTTTACCATCATACTATATTGACTTTTACAACTTGAATATGTTTATATTTATACATGTAGTTTATATTACAAAAAAAAAAAAACGTAAAAAATCAGCTAAATTAGTAAAAAAACCAAGCAATAAATAAGATCAAGTAACCAATTATTAAATGCCGCACAATCTAAATATCTGTGGCAAAAAGATATTGAAGCAATTGCAATTTCAGCAATACTGATGCACAAAACATAGGTTTACAAAAGAACTTAGTCACAAAACCCTAACACTACTTAATCTTTTTATATTTTAAATAATCTATTTTTAAATTTTAAATATCTATTTTTAACTTTTAAATAATCTATTTTTATATTTACAAAATTGTGTTAGGAAAAAAAAAACACATCAATTGTATTTTAAATCACAGAAGCTTTTATTATTATTTAGATTGGAATTTCAAATGTTATGAACAAATAAAATTATTTTTATCTTTTACAAAATTGTGTTGGGAAAAGAAAACACATTAATTGTATTTTAGATCACAGAAGCTTTTATTATTACTTAGGTTAAAATTTCAAATGTTATGAACAAATAAAATTCTCTATTGTACCTTAAAAGTAAGAAAAAAAAATACTGTTATTAATATGGATCCCTTTTCTAAGCGAAATATAAGTGTGTATGAAACTACAAAAATATAATACAATTAAAGAGTACAAAAAAAAAGGAATTAATGAAAACACGAATAAATTTTATTTATTAAAATCATGAACTATCTAGTATCGCCTCAAAAATCTTGAATGAGAATAAATTTCACAATTCTACCATATGCTTTTAACTGTTAGACTATTTTTATTAAATTAAAACAAATAAATTCGAATTTATAAAAAAAAAAAAAAAACTATGATAAGATTTACTTACAGTAAATTTAAGAGGTTTCCAAGGAAACATAAATTAATGATATAAATGTAAATAGTTTTTGTTTGCAAACCTTTAATTCACAATTGATAATATTATTTATTATTTATTATATGTTATATTATATTGGTTATTACATTAAATATTATTTATTAGATACGCTCGTTTTAATTTTTTAATAAAATCGTATTTTTTATATTTATATAATATTTCCTTGCAAACAAAATGGTTGTTGATTACTCTAAATGGGATAAATTAGAAGTTTCTGATGATTCTGATATCGAAGTTCATCCTAATGTTGATAAAAAATCATTTATTAAGTGGAAACAACAGTCAATTCATGAACAAAGAGAGAAAAGAAAAGCCTCTTTAAATCAGTTGACAGAAGAGTCAAAAGTTTATGAAAGGGTTTATCCATTATTTTGCGATTTATTGGAAAAGCTGAAAAAAAAACAAGAAAGTCAACTAAATAAAGAAAAGAATAAAGACAAGAACGAAACTAACGAAAACAATGAGAGTGAAAATAATGAAAGTAACTACAAAGATACAGTTGACGATCTTGTGGATAAATATGCTGATGATCTAAAAGAAAATTTTCCAAGATATGGTTCAAATACGAATGCAAGAATTTCTGTGAGAGATATTTTTACAAATTTGATTAAACAAATCAGACTTGAAATTTCCAAAGTTACGGGAGATGATGCTCGATTAAATAAATTTATTGAAAGACTTGAATTTCATGTCAAAAAAATCGAAAACCTTGAGAAAGATAGAAAAAATGTAATTTCCGGGTTAAAACAAGAAATTGCATCTCATATCACTTCTGAAGACATACATGACAAATTTTCTTCAACAGTTATTAACAAGAATGATACTACATCTTTATCTAAATCTGGAAATGAGAAAGATAATGGAAATGGAAAGGAAAGTGTTGTAACTGAACAAATTGAAGTACTTAATAACCCTAAAGAAACTAGTTCTTTAAATAGAAAAGAACAAAATAAAGAAGAAACAAATGATGATTCTTTTGTTCCAAGCAAGGATGCATTAGAATTTTCAAAAATAAAGCCTGGTGATTTCAAATCTCATCTTAACTTTATTTCTAGTCATAAGCATATTTTAAATGAACATGAAAAGGATAGTTTATTAATGCATGCATTCGATTTACAATTAAAAGGCGACCAAGTGGAGGCAAAATTAACTGTTTATAATGCTTTGATAATTCAATATTGTTTACAGCTTGGTCCTGATGGAACATCATTATTTTTTAAACGAGCAACTGAAAATCAAAAAGGTTTACAATTCTTTTTAAATGATGTTGAACAAACTTATGCTCATATTCAAAAAAGATGTATAATTATAGCAAAAGAACAAGCAGAAGCCGCTTTAAATTCTGAAGCTCCAAAAGAAATTGTACAATTACATACTACAAATTCAAATGATTATATTAATATTAATACACCTCCTGCAAACCCGAAGACTGAAGAAGAAAAAGAAGCACGTTCTATATTTGATTCATTTCCTTATGAATTAAGAAATGCGATAGAAGAAAAGTCCTTAGAAAAAGTTAATAAATATTTAGAAGATCTTACTGTTGAAGAGGCTGAAGTTATTATTGACTCACTTAATAAAGGGAAAATGCTTGATATTGTTGAAGGTGTGCTGGATGGTGCAGAATGGGAAAAACAAAAGGAAATAATTGAAAAGCAGGACAACGAAGAGAATGAAGAGGGAATAATTGAGGAATAAAAAAGAGTTACGTATTTAATTATTTCACAAATATAGATAAGCTATATTGAATGGTTTTTTTTATTTTATTTTATTTTTATTTTATTTTTATTTTATTTTTATTTTATTTTTATTTTATTTTTATTTTATTTTTATTTTTATTGTTTATTCTGATTTATTTAGTTTTAAATCAAATAAAGGTAGGCTAAATCAGCTAGCTAAACAATGATATTTAATTTTAATTGCATACTAATGTAATAAAAAGTAAATCTTTAAATACTTAAATTAAATTATAGTATAAATGACTGAATGAAAAACAAAATCAACATAATGTAAAAATCAAATAATAAATAATAACTAGGCTCTAATTATTTCAATAGTTTCTTCCTTCCCTGTAAATTTTTTTTTTAATTTTTTTTTTTTTTTTTTGAAGCATAGTGTTTAATTTTATTTATATTTTATTATATATTTTATTCATGTATTTATAAGAACAAATATATAGGAATAATTTAAATAAATATAAATAAAACAATGAAATAAATAAATAAAGTAACAAACAAATCTTAATAATTAAAATTATTTGCTTAACATTAAATTTACAAATTCTTTATAATTTATGTTACCATCACCATTTGTGTCAGCTTCTCTTATCATTTCATTAACTTCATCATCAGAAAGTTTTTCACCGATTGAAGTCATGACATGTTTTAATTCTGTAGCCGAAATAAAGCCATTATTATCACGATCAAATACTTTAAATGCTTCTCTAATTTCTTCTTCAGAATCCGTATCCTTCATCTTACGAGCCATCATAGTAAGAAATTCTGGGAAATCTATTGTACCATTTGAATCCGCATCAACTTCATTAATCATATCAGCCAAATCAGCTTCAGATGGATTTTGTCCTAATGAACGCATAACTATTCCTAACTCTTTTGTTGTTATCTGTCCATCACCATCTTTATCAAATAAAGAAAATGCCTCTTTAAATTCTGCAATTTGTTCTTCAGATAATTGATCAGCCTATATTATTGTAATCAGGAGATGATAATAAATGAAAACATATTATTTTTTTCATTTATACCATTCTCTTTATAAGATTACTCGAAACCAAATGTTAGAAAAAACAACTCAAAAAAAGTATTAAAAAGTATTAAAAAGTATTAAAAAAATATTATAAATAAAAAAATGCTAAAAAATGTTAAAAATTCTGAAAACTACTAACCATTGAAAATGAGTTTTTTTTTAAATAAAAAAATATAAACTTAAATTATTTTAAATAAATCAGGATTTTTTATTTAAAAAACAGTCTTTAAATATTTGGTTTTTCTATAGATTTCTAAAATTCTCTATTTTATGTATAATTTTTATTTTTATTATGTGTTTATTCACTCTATTTGTATTTTAATTTTTCTTTTTCTCGTTTTTTTTCTCGTTTTTCTTCCGTTTTTAACTTTTGTTTTTCTAATCCCGTTACTACAACAACCGCAACTTCTTTTCCAGCTGCCATTAATTCAAAATCATTCTTTAATATACGATATAGTATGGGTTTCGCCTAGCAACGTATATTATCTAAGCACGTGATAAATACATACTATACATATATTAGTCACATTAAAGGTATTCCTTACATAAGCAGGTCCTGAAGCTCTGAATTTCGCATCTAAAGGCATTGAAAAACTTTGAAAACCATTGAAAAACAACATAGCAACAAAAAAAAAAGAAAAAGAAAAAGAAAAAAAGGTGGAAACTATTAAATACACTATATACATATATATATTTTTTTTGTTTTTTGTTTTTCGTTTTTCGTTTTTCGTTCTCGTTTTGGTTCTTTATATACTCTATATACACATTTTAATGCCAATTGCAATTGCATAATATAAATGTTTAGAGACCGTACAAATTTGTATTTATCTTTTCGGTCGTCGTTTGACAGGCATTCAAATTTTTTGTTTGGAAATCAACCAAATACATTAAATTTTTCGTCAAATTTTTCACCGAATTTATTAGATAATGACTCCGAAAATGAGAATCTTGATGATGATAATAATGAAGATGAATCTAAGGGACTTATCAATAACAAAATAAAAAATAAAAATAAAAATAAAAAATTAAAAAAGAATTCAAACAAGTTTAATTATGATCCTTATCAAAATAAACCAGATTCGTCTGTAATTGAAATGGACTTTTTACCACCAGCTTGGAGCGATATTTCTGATAATATAAACAATTTGCTATTAAAAGCACAAGAACAATCTAGAGAATTATCAAAATTACATTCTAAACATATTTTACCAAGTTTTAATGATATTGACAAAGCAAAAGATGAAATTAATATCGAACGTTTAACAAACTCAATAACATCATTGTATCAAGAATGTCAAAAAGAAATTCAAAATATTGATGTGCAATCAAAAAAATCTACAATGTCAAATTCCGAAAAAAAAATGGCAGGAAATTTAAAAATTGCATTAGCGACTCGTGTTCAAAATTCAAGTTCAATTTTTAGAAAAAAACAATCTTCTTATTTAAAGCAATTAAAAGGTATAGAACAAGACGATGCAAATATTGATGTCGATTTAGCACATTCAGTTGACTCCTCTGGTAATTTAGATGCAAATACAATTGCTTTACAGGAAGATGAACAAGATTTAAAATTTTCACAATCAACTTTAAGACAGCAACAGTTACAACAAAATAAAAATAGACAACAACGTGGGTTTAATGATAGTATAATATCACAAAGAGAGTTAGAAATTACAAAAATTGCTCAAGGTATTGTAGAATTAGCAACCATTTTTAAAGAATTAAATACAATGGTTATTGATCAAGGAACTTTATTAGATAGAATTGATTATAATATTGAAAATTCAAAAATAGAAATAAAAGAAGCATCAAAACAACTAGACAAGGGCGAAAAATACCAAAGAAGAACAACTAAATGTAAAATAATTTTTTTACTAATTTTAATTGTTTTAGCTCTTGTTATTGTTTTGCTAGTTAAACCTCATAAACGCTAATACTAATAATGACTATGTATTTACGAAATGAAATTTATTTAATAATTAATATAAATCTATAATTTATTTACCGTATATGTACACAATAACAATAAAATACAAACAAAGGTAAAATGAATCAAAAATAAAATAAACAATGTAAATACATAGTACTTAACATTGTTGATAATAAAAAAAAAAACATAAAAAAAACGTAAAAAAAACATAAAAAAAACATAAAAAAAAACATAAAAAAAACATAAAAAAAACATAAAAAAAAGTCATCAAAATTATACACAAACGTCTCAAATATTTCTTTAACACTCCGATGAATCAACTAGACGGAAAAACTTCCCAAGAGTTCTTCAACTAAATAAAAAAAGTAACTCTATTCAAGTGAACATATAAACATAATACCATCATCTATAATTAAATGAGTTTTTATCTAAAGAGATATCCTCATTAATTGATGGTTTTAACGTTTTAACCCTATTCTCACTATTTGTATTTTCAATATTTTTTTTAAAAGATTCAAAATATTTTTCTAAAACCAATAAGGAATTTTCAGCATCAGTATGCATCGCAAGATCAATTAATTCATTCATTGCTGGAACTTGTATTCTTTTCCCAAAGAAACATTGAATAAATTTCTCAACTTCTTCTCTCTCAGTAAGAACCATATTCATATCGAATAAAGTATAATTCGATGCATTAAAATTTGACTTATAACCTTTGTAACTTTTAATTATATTAGCCTTCTTTAAATTTTTTGCAAGTAAATCTATTACAAATTCAATTGCGCTGGAACTTTTAAAAGTATTAATAAAATTTCTAGTTACAAATGGTGCATAGTAATTCATATTATTATCTTTCCCTTGGCTTGTTAACATCCAACTAGAATTGACAATCTCACACGCATACGTCATTGAATGAGGACTATTAATAATACTCAAAGCGTGAATTGTAGCAACAGCTAATGAAGCTTTACCAATAAACTTCAAATCATTCTTTAACTCTTGACATTCTATATCTTTCTCTATAACAGGCCATAATTTTTTAATGTCTTCAAACGCTGCACAACGACCCAAGGCTAGTATATATTGATAATATACATGTAAATTATCGTTATTCTTTTGCAAGGATAAAGGACCTAAAAATTGAAGAAAATCATTAGAACGTATTGTATCCAAATATAAAATACGCAAATGTTCTATAGTTGCCTTATCAATACTATCTTTCGTATTAGAAGAAAAAATAGAATTATCTCTATCAAATGAAAGTAATTTGGTTCGAAGATGAACATCTATAGATGGATAATCATTATTCCCTATCTGCGGACAATTCTTACAGATTGTAAAAAGTGTATTGGAAGACACTTTATAATTACATGGGAATTCTTCAATAATTTTTCGCATTAAACTATTCGAACCTAGTAAGGAAGCCGCCTCTAAAACGTATTCACGTAAATTCCATTGTAGAATACCAGTATATGTTCTTTCTGCCTTATATAAAATATTTTGAATATTTGTGAGCAATAATAAAACATCGCTAGAAGATATTTTGGAATCATTTATTTTATTATCAGAAATAATTTCCCATGTACTCTTGCCTTTAGCCATGTTCAATAGTGATTTAAAAGTTTGTTTGCATGTATATTGAACAAATAGCTTTTTAGTTTCTATTGAAACTGAAGTACTAGAAAAGACCCGATTAAATAATGATAATATTTCTTCTTGTCTTGTGGCATATTGAATTAAAATATTATACGTAGATGGGGTTATAAGATCTGATTGAAGATATGGACTAAGTACACTCATTTGTTGCATAAATTCCACATAGAATCTTCGTTTTGCATATAAAATATGCAATTGATTATTTTTCTTTTTACTATTTATTAATGATTTTTTAAATAATTTAAAAGAACTCTTCATATTTTCATCAAGTTTTTGAACTAAATAAGAATAAGAATTCACATCTGGAAGAAGTTGATTGTGGATATTAAATGCTTTACTTTTTGTATATCCATTGAGCAGTAACAAACTTTCAGAAATGTAACCTAAGGAAGCTAAGGAAGTAGCATAAACAGGTATAATCTCTAGGGGAATTCGCGTAAGATTAAATGTTATACAAAAGCTTTTCATTAATTGGGTAGTTAGTTTAAAAATTCTATCATTTGTTTGACTTTGAGATTTAGACTTTTTACGTGATTTGGTAATTAAGCTCAGATAATTTTGTAGTAAAGTTAGAGAAGATATATATGATGGCTTTATGGGTTCTTGATTGAAATTTAAATATTTAGGAAATTCCCATGAATGTTTTATTAATTTAACTGTTTCATCCCATTTGGAGTTTTGAATTGATATACAAGATAGATGGTGTAATATTTTGTAAAAGGATTTATCGTCTTGTTCAGAGTATGTTAACAGTTTAGTGGATAAATCTCTATTACCAGGAATTAATGATTCTAATACAGATGAATCTTTAAGAATAAAAATTTTAGTTAATTTTATTAAAAAATCCTCAGTTATGTGCTTTTTTAATATTAGTCGCACAAGTTCCCTACGAGTAGAAGAATTTAAATGTGAGAACAATAACTCTGATTGGAAATTCGAAAATTGCGGAGTAAGTAAACCCTGGACAGAATTTTCATTTGATAAAATCAATCTTTTATAATCGATTGAGTCTTTTGAAAATAATTCATAGTTATCAATAATGGAAGAATCATTTAAACGTTCTGCTAAAGATAGATTTTTTGGGAAATAAAGATGCAACATAAAATCCCGAGGAATGTTTATCAAAGGGCCATTAGGAGTATTAATAATTTGGTTGTTTATTGAAGTAATGTCTTGTTTATGCGAATGAGAAAGCATGTTTTTATATTCAACAGGGGTGAAAAACCCAAAAAACATTAATTTGTTAGAATTAATAGGGAAATAATATTGTTTTTCCCAATTATTATCTTGCTTTAAAGTGTTTTTGCCCTGAGGCGAATTAATAAAATGCATTGAAGAAGTTTTTTTATAAGAATTGAGTGGTTTGAATACGAGATTGTATTTAAAGGAATCGAAATTATCTGGAGTAATAAAAGGGTGAAACTTTCCGGAAATTGTCCTTCTCCAGACAGACAAATGCCGCAAAAAACCTCTGTAAATTCTTAAATTTTTGCTTCTTTTTATAGCAAAGTGATTTTTGTAACCATATTTGCGTTTATCAGTGCAGTTTATCCTATGTCTGCGGTTTAGTCCTCTAGCGAAAGCCTGTTTTACGAGTGAGTTGTTGTTGTTTTTTACTTTTTTAGAATTTTTAGCAATATTTTGCTTTTTATTTGCATTTGCAGACTTTGTTCTTCCTCTGGCATAAACGTAAATTGTGGAATTAGCCAGAGTTGGAATTTTCCTGTTATTTTTCAATAATTTATTCGAGTTTTTCTGACGAATTACTCGTTTATACAAACCTTGTCGTTCAATAAAAACCTTTGTCCTACAAAAATTGTGTATCGAATTATTCCTCGAAAAGGAAAATCTTCTAGTCAACAGTAAATTGCTATTGTTATTATTATACATGCACAATAAATAATTCAAGTTTGTTTTTCCATAGGAGGTGTAAAAGTTATTTTTTTTCATCAGCATCATGTTTTGTTATGTAAGCAACGGCCAATTGTGACTAATAATCCTGTTATATTTAGTGATATATTACAAATAATTCACGAATGCTGACCAATAATCGAGAAATGATTACTAAAGTGTACAGTTTATACAAAAAGTGATGGTTTTTTCAGGCAATTTCTGCTAATTTCTGTCAATTTCTGCTAATTTTGAGTTAAATATTATGATATATAACAGTGTTTATTATATAGTATAATAATACACTATGGAATATAATATAATACTAATAGTATAAACACTATAAAAAGTAAACAAAAATGTTACTTTTTCCTTTGACAGAAATAAAAAAGCAAGAATCCTGTAGAAAACCTAATATTAAATTAAAATAAACCCGAAATCCTGCTGGAAACCCGAAAAGAAAAAGAAAAAAAAAATTAGAAAACGAAAACAAAAAATCCGAAAACTTGAAATTAAAATTTAAAATATGAAAATCAAAAAAAAAAAATAAAAAAAAATCAAAAAAAATAAAAAAATAAAAAAATAAAAAAATAAAAAAATTACATAATAAATAAACAAATATTACATAATAATATTAAAAAAAATCTTTATTAACTACAGACTGAAATTTTCTCTTTTTTTTTAATTTACTTATATAGACAAATAAAAAAAAGCAAAATAATACATTTAATTTATAAAAATAAATAATAAATACATAAAAACAAACAGTAAATACATATAATAATAAATATAGAATATAATGTAAAAACATAATAACATACACAAGCGTATAGCAAAAGTTTCTAATGTAGCATATTATAATTACCCTTTGGCTTTTCATTTTATAATACATCACACCAGTCCTTCATAATAAAACATAAACAAAAAATAAAACAAAACACTATTCCACCAAGATAATTCAACGAATAACAATACAAATAATAAATACTCAAAACAATATAGTAACAAAACGTAAACATCAACATAGATAACATAAGTAAAACATAATAAAAACAAGCACCGTAAGAAAACAAGCAAACATAAGAAAAACTTAAGTAAATATAATTAACAAAAACAACACAACCGTAAACATCAACTTAAATACCAATAAATAATACAAATCATATTAACACCCAATTAATGTCTTCGGGACTTCAAACCAGGAATTGAAAAATCTGGATTAGTTTCTAAAATTTTATCTCTAGTGGAAGTTTTAGGAGGCATTCCAAAATTACCATTATTTTGATTTTGATACGTATTCATTGGCATCTGATAGTTTACTGCCCCTCCATTATTTCCAAATTGTCTGTTAGGACCCATTGAAGGACCCATAGGTCCACGACTATTGTACTCCGGAGCTTGTAATTGACCATTGCCATGAGCACCTCTTTGACCGGGCCTCATCATCATTGGTCTTTGAAATTGTTGCGGGGGTCCATATTGTTGCTGTTGTTGTGGTGGTGGATAATTAGGATTTCCTCTCCATTGATTATTGTGATTAACATTCAACCTGAAAGGAGCTTGCGGTTGTTGTAATTGTGGTGGAGTTGGAACATTTCCATATGGTGTCTCCTGGGATACTGCTGCACCAATACCATAAGGATTAGGTCTTCCAGGCATAAATGAAGGAGGTGGTCCTCCAGTTGCAATATACTCTGGATTGATTTCTCGTTGAGAAACAGAAGTAAATAATGAAGAAGCAGAGTCGGAAGGTGATCTATTTGTAGGTCCAGATGAACCATTCATATTATTTGATATAAAATCATCACTACTAGATGGAGAAACACGCTCATTTGGTCCTCTACGCATATGCATAAAATTATTTCCATTACCATTTCCATTTCCATTTCCATTAATATGATTATTATTATTATTATATCTACCTGTACTTTGAGATTCAGTAGGCATTTTGTTCCAATTTTGCCTTGGTGGTACATATTCATCAGACCCTGAATCTAACCTGTTAAGGCTATTGTTATTTGCAGAATTTAAAAATGGAAGAACAGGTGCCGAAGTAGGAATTGGAGGAGAAGGAGCAGCATTGCTATTTAAATTCTTTCCACGGAAAGCGTTCTGAGGTTTAGGGAAAGATGAAGTATCATTTGAAGTAGTATTTTTATTCTCTGAACCTTGAGAACGCATCAAATTAAAATGAGATTGTAATATTTGTTGTTGTTGTTTATATTGATGTTGATTTCCCTGAGAGTTAGAATGTGAATTAGCATTATTTTGCATATTTCTTTGATTGTGAGGATTTGGCATTGTTGGATTAAAATTATTTGAATTTTGATTAGGAATCGGAGGTCTTCTATGAGTAAAAGTGGAGTTATTATTAATATTTTTATTAGAAGGCATAGAGTTGTTGTTGCCTCCAGGTAAATTGTTTCGACTTAAAGGATAAACTGGGACAGTGGATAAATTTCTAGCATTATCATTTTCATCTGAATTTTCTGGGTTATGAACACTTTGAATATCATATTTATTCGCATTAGGAATTTGAGCGAGTTTTGTATAGCCAGATTTTGTAGGAGTAGGCGGTGCAGCACGTGTAGCTATAGTTTTATGAGGCGGAGGAACAAAATAAGGAGAAGAATTTGAATTTTGATTATGAGTTTTAAAAGAAGGATGAATTTGCGGCATTGGAGGGTTATTATTATTATTATTATTATTTTTAGTGTTATTAGTATGAATAGAATCAGAATCTACTCGACGAATAGAATGAGACGGTAGAGAGCGACCAGAAAAGGCAGATTTTGTATCAGATCTATTATCTTGATCGTAATCCTCATCATCATCATCATCTTTCGTGAAATTAGATTGAGAAGATTTTGTATTATATACTTCCATTTCAGCATATTCAGGATATTTATCAGAAGCAGGAGTATTTGTAAAAGAAGGACCGAAGAAAGTATGTGGATTAGCTTGATTATCAAGATCCAAGGGACCAAGTAAAGAATTTTGATTTAATAAATTTCTTGCAGCTTTTCTTGAAACCAAAGATCTGCGCATTGCACATATAAATACTCCACAACACGCGATATCGACAGTTGCACCTAAGACAATCCAACCACCCCAGGAAAGATGCGGTACAAAAAGTAAAATGTCAACTAAAAAGGCTAACAAAGATAAAATAAAAGTCGGAATTGTAAATATAAGAACTGAAAGAAGAAAAGGAGGGGAAGAAGATGGACCATGGAAATGAGCGATACAACAAAGAATGAAAAGAATAAGAGCAAAACCTGCTGCTATTGGATGAACTATTAATAAATAAGAAAGGGATGTCCTTGCTTTGGAAGGTAAAGAAAATGAAGTCTCATTTTGTGTTAAAAAACTTGCATTTTTATAACCTAACGCTACAGAAGAGCAATCATCTCCTGAACAGTAACCAAATACACCAAATCGGTACGTCTCGTATTCACAGAGAACAATAGCTTTCGTGATTGGAATCGAGAGAACAGAAACCAAAAGTAAACCAAATGCGATAAAAACAGCAATAGTCAGAGGAGTAGCGGGTCTAAACCTCAGTGCCATCCCAGGGTGTTATTTATTTTTTAATTTTTATTGTTATTATTTTTATTTTTTATTGTTATTGTTATTATTTTTATTTTTTATTGTTATTGTTATTGTTATTATTTTTATTTTTTATTGCTATTTGTTTTTTTATTGCAGGGTTTTATTCTTAGTTGCTATTAGTGCTATTAGCGTTATTAATAATTATCATGTATTATAAGAAATAACAATAATAACAATAATAATAATAATACAATCTGTTAAAAAGAAAATCTAAATGTTAGTATATAATTACACATATATTATAGTTTTTAAAAGCATATATTATATTTATTATTATTCATCAACATATATATATATTATTTTTTATGCATATATATATGTTTATTAAAAATAAACATAGAGTAGTAGAAGAAAAAATGTAAATAAATACTATTTATTAGAAATACATAGTATTATATAGACAAGAGATTTTTAACTAGTAAAAAACACCTTAAAGAACAAGCAAAAGCACCTACAGAGAACTAAGGGAGTAAAATGGAGATTTAAAAAAAAAAAAAAAAAAAAAAAATACAAAAAATACAAAAATACAAAAATACAAAAATACAAAAAATACAAATACAAAATAAATATATAACTCTAAAATAACTATATAACTCTAAAATAACTATAAATTATAACTATCCACCATACTCTGATATCTAATGATTGTATCCCAGACAATAATAGCAATGTCATCTAAAGCACTATTACTACGTAATGGTATCTATAGCAACTAGATGAATACTAGTTTATTAAGAAACAAGATAAAAAGGCGCGGATTCTTTCAGTTTGTTATATGATTTGTAACTGATTATATATTCTTTATTCTTAGGTTGCTGTCCAAAAAGAGCGATCACAGACAGACTATTTCAGTAAAATGATTACAATAGAAGAATACTATGATATACAATCCAAATAAAAATAGTAAACAATAGTGAAAATAAGAATACTAAATCTAAAATTATTTACAAAATAAATAACACTATACTATAGTAGCTATATAGCTGTTTTATAGCTGCTATGTAAGCTACTATACATAGTACTATACATAGTACTTTACATAGCTGTAAATCGTCGGCATACGAATCATCTTATTTACAATCTAGTAACTATAACAACACAAACCAACAGCGCACTATTTTGGTGTACCTTAGTACTATAATTAATTAATTACTATAATTACACCATAACCAGCCATTGATTTTCAGATTTCAACCATTAATCTCGTATTGAATCAATATTATTTCCATATTTGTTGAGAATGAGAAATTATTCTCAACATTTTACCCTGATAACGTAGTCATGGTAACATATTAGTATATAGGTGTAAAAATTTTCATAGCTTAATAAAAAGATACACAATTTTCAACAGATTAAGAGTCTCAACAATGTCTAGTCAGCTAACATGTGTAAACGAAATAATACCACATTTATCCAAAAGAATGAGGGT
>JAJMCZ010000192.1:0-31072 GCA_030573245.1 Ascobotryozyma americana | reverse complement strand
AAAAAAAAAAAAAAAAAAAAAAAAAAAAAAAAAAAAAAAAAAAAAAAAAAAAAAAAAAAAAAAAAAAAAAAAAAAAAAAAAAAAAAAAAAAAAAAAAATAAATAATCAAATACTGCAAATAAATGCTATCTTTTCCTTAACCACAACATAAAATAAATAAAAATAAATAAAAATAAATTAATTAATAGTAATAGTATATAATAATAATAAATAATACTATATAATAATAATAAATATAAATAATAAATAATAAATAAAATATAAACAAATAAAAATATATGAATAAATTCATATATTTTTATTCATATATTTTTATTCATATATTTTATTCATATATTTTATTCATATATTTTATTCATATATTTTTATCATCCATATTCATTGCAATCCCACCTCCCGTAGTCTTTTAAAATCTCATCTTTCCCAATGCGTACAACCTGAACCAGATTGTACGTACTATACTCAGCAGAAAGAATAAACCGGTCTCCATTTACCGTTGTATTTTTCTCTTCCTTACACTCTTCTGTAGAACATCTGTCCTCGCGCGCTTTCGATGCCCGATTACCTGGCTTCACTTTCCCCGCCAAACTTCTGTACTTCCTCCGTAGTCCATCCTCTACTTTGTTACTATCTTCTAACTCTGACTTTTTGTCATTTCCATCAACCTCTAACTCAATACTATTCGAGTTTTTACAAACAAATCCTTCCACTTTACCACTATCACTTTCCTTTTTATTATTATCTTTATTTAAACAAAAACTCGTCAATTTTTGCAACGTTTCCCGCCACATCTGCACAACTTGCTCGAAATTGTAAAACAAAACATCGCCCTTAGAAGGCTCAATGTTAACATCATAACTCTCCTCTGGACATTTAACATTACACACCAAAACAAACCCCGACTTCTTCCCACACTTTACTCCACATTCCCTTGTAGCCTTAATTAGCCTTTTTGCTGTGTTCAATTGGACATCCAATGGTCTGCCATCAACAGCAAACACCAAACAACCTCCACTGTTACTGTTACTGTTACTGTTACTGTTACTGTTATTGTTACCTTTACTGTTAACGTCACCCCTTGTTGTATCCACCACATCTCGTTCACCACCCTCACTTGATAATATGTACTCAAATTTCCACCCCCCTTCAAATTCTCTTTCCCCTTTTACTAAACTGTTCAATAAACCTTTACTACAGTTTAAATACTGTGAGATAATATTTAAAGATAAATTTGATTCCAAACTTGAAAATGTTACCCCACTTATGGAGGCACTTAAAACTTTAAAAGAAATACGTATTTTTTTCTGCAAAATCGCATAATTGAAAAGCATCTCCTTTATTTTGTTTATGCATTTGCAAGATTCTTTCAAGAAAACATTCCTGCGAACCGGAACAGAGTTGAATAACCCTTGTAATGAAATTACTGTACCTGGTTGTGCTGATACTTTAACAAAGCCATTGGTTTTTGTATCAATACATCCATTATTACAAACTTTCCATCTATAACCAACTTGGTTATTAATTTTATCTACACCATCTACATCCTTAGCGTTAACTCTGGATGTTATTTCCATACCACTACTTAAACTTGCAATACTTGCCAGTGCTTCTCCTCTGAATCCGAATGTTTTCACTTTAGCCAGGTCTTCAAATCCATGCAGCTTGGAAGTACTATATCTCATGCACATTTTCTCGCAATCCGCACTTCCACCTGGAATTCCACATCCATTATCACGAACCTGTATTCTTCCTACTGTTGTTCTGTCGATTTCAACCGATATGTTTGTAGCTCCTGCGTCGAGGGAGTTTTCAACCAACTCTTTCACTATTGCCAACGGAGTCAAAACGAGCTGTGCTGAGCTAAGCATACGCACTGTACACTCTGGAAGTGCCTTAATTGCCCTCATATTCGATGTTCCTTTGCATGGTTTTTTTTGAGTTTTTCATCTGAAAAAGAGAAATTATTTTAAAATTGCTAACAAATTAAACCTAACCCGTTCATTTTCAACGTCAAATTTTTGCATTCTGGCCTAGCAACGGGTTTTTTATAGTGTAATTTACGAAAAAAAAAAAAAAAAAAAAAAAAAATCGAATTTTTCAAAAAAGACAAACGTTTTTATTTTATTTTTTTTTTTCTTTTCCTTTGTTACATTAATGCTGTATTATAAACAATATTGTAAACAATAATAATAATAATATTATTGTTGTTGTTGTTTTTCTTTTTCTTTCTTGTGTAAAATTTGGTTGATATTTACAACCAGGTTTATTTTTTTTATTTAAATCTGCAGATATCTGGTAACATTAAAAGATTAAAAAAACATCTATTCGTTGTACACAAGTAATCAAACAATTAAGTTTTCTGTTCATTATTAAGGAACGAAAAAACTAAAAACATAACATAAAAACAAACAAACAATCACCATTTATGATTAAAAACTCGTTTAAATTAAAAATACCCTCTAAATACCCTTTAAAAAACATAAACCATAAACATCTTTGTGCAAATAACCTAGTTAACTGTAAAAACACAAACCATAAACATCTTTGTGCAAATAACCTAGTTAACTGTAAAAACACAAACCATAAACATCTTTGTGCAAATAACCTAGTTAACTGTAAAAACACAAACCATAAACATCTTTGTGCAAATAACCTAGTTAACTACAAAAACACATCTTACAAAATGACAGAAACTAATTCCCAAATTGATAACATACATCTTGAAAATCTACTGAAACCTCCAGTTAACAGAAAAATGAAAGAACTAGATCGAGCCTTTTTTGTTAAAGAAATCCCATTATTAGCTGCAAAATTCGAAGATTCTAAGCTAATTGGTAAATTTTGTAAAATTGCTGTAAACGATCTGCTACATATACCAAGATTAAACCATATCCAAAAAACAATTGAACCCAATAGTTCAATAGCTAAAAAATGCGTATTATTTAAGCCCCATATTAAAGATTTTTCAAATCTCTCTAGTGAAAGCAAACAGTTTCTGCAATCAAATCCTCTAGGTGTTAAATTAACTCCTTACAACCTTGAATTAAAATACGACTATTGGAAAACAGATGATATTTTAAACTCAATTCTGCCTCTAGATTTAAAAGACAGTGCTCCAGCAGGATTTACAGTTGCTGGTCACATTGCGCATTTAAATCTAAGAGAGGAATATTTACCATTCAAGCATATTATTGGACAAATTATACTTGATAAAAACCCAAGCATACAAACGGTTGTTAATAAGACAGATAGCATTGATACAAAATTTCGTACATTTAAAATGGAATTAATCGCCGGCAAGGACGATTTAATGGTTAAAAATCTAATAGAATCAAATTGCAGATTTTCATTTGATTTTTCAAAAGTCTATTGGAATTCAAGACTTCAATTTGAACATGAAAGACTTATCAGTTTACTTAAACCTGGGGCTACTTTGTGTGATGTGTTTGCTGGCATAGGTCCATTTGCTATTCCAGCTGCTAAAAAGGGTGTCTTTGTCATTGCTAATGATTTAAATCCATATTCTTATAAATATTTAAACCAAAATGCTATTAGTAATAAAGTTTCTACAATATGTAAAGCATATAATTTAGATGGTGAAGAATTCATTAAAAAATCTCCAATTTTGCAAACTGATTTTTATCAAAAACTTCCTGTATTTTCAATTACTAAAAAAAAGATTGCTTCACAAAAAAGAACAATAATAGCCGAATATCACAATAGTCCTTTTATATCTGATTATGTTATGAATCTTCCTGCAACTGCGATTGAGTTTTTGCATGCATTTAAAGGTTTATATTACACAGTTGGTAAGGATATGGAATCTAAAATAGTATTACCTACAATTCATGTATATTGTTTCCACAAGTTTCCTCCTGAAACACAGCCTCCTTCTGAGCATGAAAGGCATTTAGACATTCACAAGGTGAGTTTATTATTTGTTGATTTTCATCTTATTTTATACTAACTTGTAGCGCATTTCTTTATCCCTCGGGTATAATATCGAGTTTAATAAACTAAACTTTCACTATGTAAGAGCAGTGTCTCCTACAAAAGGAATGTTTTATGTATCATTCAGACTGCCTTCAGAAGTTGCTTTTCAGAGGAAAGATTAATGTGTTTGTTGTATTGTAAATTACTATACGAGATATATATGTTTGAGAAATTAAAAGCAGTAAAAAATAGTTAACTAGTAAAAAACACAATAACATCCCATCCCAAAGCAATTAATGAAAAATAAAAAATAAAAAATAAAAAATTAATAAAAATTAATAAAAATTAATAAAAAAATAAAAAAATAAAAAAACTAAGTATCCTCCTCCGGAGAAGATAAAGTACCATTGATAGTCCAAATTTCACCATTTAAAAGTTGCTGCATACGCAAAACTCTAGCCTTTGGTATTCCACCCACATTTATTTTAATAAACGGTATTGCATCATCCAAAACCAATCTTATCAAATGACCATCTATAGTGGTACGACCAGCACCAATATAACCAGAATTAAACATAGTATGTCTACTAATAAAAGCTTCCAAATTCTTATTAGCCATTTTATCCATTTCCTTTGAATCTTTAGCCTCCTCAACTGGTAAAGGATATTTCCAAGGACGTAAAGGTAAATGCATCATAGCAGAATCAATAGGAGCAAATATTACAGTGTAATCCCTTTTATTATTTATTCTTCTACCAATAAGGTTTGATTCTCTAATCATTTTACCATAAATTGAAATATTTCTATTAATAGCAAGCGCAGTTTGAATCAACATTGGACCGCCTCTTGGACTTTCACCAGAATCTGAATTCCAAGGAAATTTAAAAGAAGCGTCTTTAACCGGTTCAACTGGAGGGATATTTTCTGTTTCGTCATCATATTCTAAAGCACCAGTTTGGTTTAAAATTTTTAATGTAGTTTTTAATCCTTTTTTATCAATATCATCTAGTTCTATTTCGTTCTTTACATGTTCACCGTTCTCATTATTGATTTTGTTTTCTTGAAGTAACATTTTCGGAATAGTGTCTAAAACATCTTCAGCATTAATAACAATGTCTGAGGTATCTGGCACGATTAAAAAGCCATGGATTTTGTATGTGAAAATGATAAAAAGGCAAAGTTTATTAAGAAACATTGCCACTGTGAGATAATTATTAATAAATTTATTATAATTTATTATAATAAATTTATTTAGTATATTATATTATTTAAATTATTTTTTTATTTTTTTATTTAATTTATTTTTCGATCACCTTAAATTTTATTTTATTTTATTTAATTTTTTTATTTTATTTTTTTATTTTATTTTTTTATTTTATTTTTTTATTTTATTTTTTTATTTTATTTTTCACTTTTCTTTATATTTGTTTATAGTGTCGTAATAATTATTACAAATATACTTTTATTTTATTTTATTATGTTTTCTTATTTTCTTATATTATCTTTTCTTATTTTCTTATATTATCTTTAATAAATATCTTTTACATATACTCAATAATCTTTAAATGCTTCTTTCACCTTTAGTTTAGTATGCATTTTGGAAACCTGCCCCCTACGTAACTGGGGAATAAACTCTAATGTCATATTTGCTTAATTTATATGAATTAATGTACTCTGTTATTACTGATATGAAATTTAAACATGTACATACAGTGCATCTTTCCTGAATGCCCTCTCTATAAGACACTCCATTCAGAAGGGAGATTGGCGTGGCGTATGGGGTGCGCGTTTAGGGACGTTTCACTGTGTATACATGTTTAGACGATACTGTAGAAGATTATTAATCATATAATTAAGCTATGGCATATATGATGACTGATATACATGTTTATATTGTACATAAAAAACAAAAGGGTAGTAAGTAACACTAAATTGATTAAGATAATCGTCTTCAATCAAGTTATTTACAGTACCTTTTGGTTGTGATATGATGTAATCTTTAAAAAGATTACTTGCATTAGTTTAGAGTTGTTGCTATATATGGTTATAAAGTTCTTTACTTTTTCACGACTGATATAAAGTTTAATGTAAACAGTATTAAAGACAAACTCTACATACACTTGGAAAGAGTATATTGAAATACATATCGATTCTAGCACTTTATATGGAGGGTATATACCTATGCACAATAATAATAATATATACCTAAACATCTCGTAATCACCGTAGATAAAATGGAAAATATAAACATATGTTTGTTGTACTATAAGTACCTTTAACAAATTTGACCTTTTTATGGAAGTTTTAATAATTTCTTTATAATTACAATATTTTTAATACAATTTCGTCAAACACAATTAACAAATATAACAAAATACTATCTATTAGCGGGTTGTTGTTATATACAACAAACCAAATTCTATCATACATAGGTAAAAAGTATATTGAAATACATATCATAGATCAACAGGTGTATATACCATTGCTACAGATATATCAGTTATTGCAAGCATTCTAATATAAATAACTACATATACAATGAAGCACAATAAATGTTACCTACAAGGACAGCAATGATAGAATAGAAACACTTGCAGATTAAAAGATGTAAAAGATGTAAAAGATGTAAAAAAATGTAAAAAAATGTAAAAAAATTTGAGTTGAATACATAGTTAGAAATTAAAAATAAATCATATCACAGTTTTTTTTTTTTTTTTTTTTTTTTTTTTTTTTTTTTTTTTTTTTTTTTTTTTTTTATTTTTTTTTTCACATCCCATCTTAAAATTTACAGGATGCAAGGGGAAGTACCACTTCGCTCGAATTTTCCAATTACAGGACTTAATTGGTTATCCATGGATACGAAAATACGAAAAATACGAAAAACAAAAACAAATTACTACAATTACAGGTACAAAAGGTAATTAAATAAGGAGTGCAACGACAACTAAAGAAAGGAAAACTAAACTGAATTAAATCTTAAATAAATAGATGCTATTTAAACAACGAAATGCCTAGCAACAATGACACCAACCCCAATGGTGCAAATCCCAATAAGTTGAAGGACTCCTACGACGGGTTTATGTTTGGTATTTATAAAGAATTAATTCAAACAGATGAAGAGTTTTCAAATCAAAAGTTGGATTTTGATTCCTCTAGTGAAAATGAAGTTGAAAACGTAAAGAATGAAGGTCAGGAAGCACAGGAGAAACCAAACGGTCTATTGAAGGACGTAAACATTAATGATGAAGGTAAAAATGATCTTCTAGAAGACGAAGACGAAGACGAAGACGGAGACGGAGACGGAGACGGAGACGGCGAGTTCATTCCACAATATTCTATTCCAAAAAATATGATTCAAGAAGAATTCGCTGCACAATGTGTTGAATCAGCAGCAGCTTCACGACTGTCACCTTGTGCATTATCATACAAAGAATATGTTTATTTAAGAAGGCATATTTGTTTACTACATGTTACAACTTATTTGAATATAAGAAACAGGATTCTAAGACTATGGGTTTGTGATTCGAATAAGATTGTTACAAAATTTGAAGCAATGGGCTGTGTTAGTAGTAAAAAAGATTTTTGGTTAGGTGAAGCAGCATATGAATTCCTTGTTAGAAATGGTTACATAAATTTTGGCTGTATTAAGATAAACACAAGGTTAAAGGATAGGTTATTGCAAATCAAATTTCAACCAAGTATTTCCAAGAAGAAGATTATTATTATTGGCTCAGGAATTTCTGGTTTGTCCTGTGCAAGACAGTTGAACAACCTTTTTAGACAATATAATAAAGTTTTAGTTAAAATGGGACTAAATTTACCAAGCATTGTCCTATTGGAAGCAAGAAATCGTATTGGTGGCAGAATATATTCAACTTCATTAGCAAAGAATTCATCAATTAAGGTTGATTTAGGTGCACAGATTATAACTGGTTTCGGAAATGGAAATCCTATTGGCACCTTGGTAAGGAAACAACTGGGCTTACCAATTTATCCGATTAAGGATAATCTATTGATTTACGATGGTAAGTCTGGTAAACCGTTATCAAATGACATTGATCAAAGGACTGAAATTTTAGCAAATAAAATTCTAGATATTGCTGCCACTTTAAAGGAAAATCTAACCGATCCAAGGTTTATAATGGGTCAGGTTAATAATATAATTAATTCAAGGGATCCTATTTATCCAGATGGTGATGACAACAACAACCAATACACCACAATTGAACAGGAAGAAAAAAATAAAAATATTAAATTGCAAACAAAAATTGGTAGTCCTTATAAAAAAATTGACCTTTCTACTGTTTCCTTTCTTAGACAATTGGGTTTTAATGTAAAAGAAAAAATACCAAATGATTTAATTTTTGAACATATACCTAGACCTGATGATGATGATTATCAAAAAGATACCAAAAGCCTTCCCTCATTAGGTGATACTATAAATGGGATTTATCATGATTATCATAAAGTTGTGAACTTTACTTCACAAGAAGTTAGAGCACTTAATTGGCATTTTGCAAATCTCGAATATGGTAATTGCACATCATTAAATAATTTATCATTATCTCATTGGGATCAAGATGATGGAAATGAATTTAATGGACAACATTCAATGATTAAAAATGGTTATAGTACACTTGTTAAAGGATTATATTTATTACCGTTTAAACTTAATATTAGTTTTAATTCAATTGTTGATTCAATTGTTTATAATAATGAACAAGCATTTGTCAATGTAGGTGCAAAAGAACTTCAAGCAGATAAGGTTGTTATTACTGTACCATTAGGTGTATTGAAAAGGGAATCGATTAAATTTATACCAGAACTTCCAAATTATAAAAAAGAAAGCATTAAGAATTTAGGTTTTGGTGTAATGAATAAAATAGTTTTAATTTTTAAAGGTAAACCATTTTGGCCAGAGGATAGTGATTTATTTGGTTATATTCCAGATGTTTCAACATATGATGTCTCTGATCCATCTTTTCAAAACGTATGTGAAGATATTAGAGGACGTTGCTACATTTTTTGGAATTGTACAAAAGTTGTTGGAAGACCATGTTTGATTGCTCTTATGGTTGGGGAAGCTGCTGTTTCAATTGAATTTGAAACAAATGATTCAATTGTTCAAGAAATTATGAGTATTTTTAGAAAAATATTTAAAAATAAAAAAGTACCAATTTTACCTTCCGAGGCTATTGTTACAAGATGGCAAAAGGATAAATTTGCATATGGTTCTTATTCATATGTTGGAAGAGAGGCAACCGGTGAGGATTATAATAATCTTGCAAAGCCAGTAAATGATGTAATTTATTTTGCTGGCGAGGCTACTTCTCGTTCATATCCTGCTACAGTACATGGTGCTTTCATATCAGGTTTGCGAGCAGCAAATGAAGTTTTTGAGTCGATTATAGGTCCATATGAGATTTCTCGGCAAGATGATTCAAATCAGAAAGAGTTTAGTTATAAATAAGTATTTGTGTACTATTGTATATTGTGTATATTTGAAATTGTATATTTGAATAAATAGTTAAACTAACCCCATGTAATAAATAATTAAACAAAAACAGAAAAAACCCAGTGATGAAAAGTACAGAAAAAAATAAAAATTAACAAGTGTGATAGAATTAACAAATAAATCAAATCTTTTCATCTTCAAAATCATCTTCATCATCCAAATCTTGAGCTACAGAAGACCATTCGATATATAAAGGAGTGATTAAAGCTCTTGATTGTTTTAAAAACAAAGGATCAAAAGGAAAATAACACTCCACTTCAGTGAATTGTATATTGTCAGCCCATAATTGATTTGAAGTTGTAAAATTGTTTTGATTAGTTATTTTTGAATTATCTTGTAAAAGTTGATTGTTATTCCTAATAGAACGACGGTTCTGCTCTATAATGGAATAACAATAAACAGCATTTTGTTGTCTAGCAATTTTTGCAAACATATTTACAACCACTTGGTCACAATATTTCAAAGGATTGAATTTAGATATTATTATTCTCATAAACAATCTGTCAATGTCAAATTCCCATTGTGAATTATTGTTATCATTATGGCAAGTTGTTGATTTTTTAAATAAGGAATGTCTGAAACAAAATACATAAAAAAGAGATTGCGCAACAGTGTAAAACATTTTAAATTTTTCCATTGATTTGGTGTGATCAACTTCATATTCTCGTTCATTTATATAACGATCTAGCCAGGCTGATAGCAAGGAGACTACGAATAAAATCTGATTTTTTGACAAGGATTTTGCCCTTGCCAGATAGGAAGCAATGTATTGCATTGCTTTTTGTCTTGTGTTTACGTTTTCGGAAGGTGAAAGCGATATTTCAATTAAAAGTACCAAAAAGGCATCAATGTATTGTGTGGATGACTGTGATATGGCAAACAGTATAAACTGGATTGATCTTGTTTTGTGTGTGAATAGTAAATAGGATTTAAAATGGTTTAAAAGCGTGCCGTACAAAATTGCGGTTTCAAACGACGCCACATGGTCTTTATCAAAGAAGGGGTTTAGATATTTTAGCAAAAAGGATATTAGAATGTCCAACTTGGTGGAAAAATCAGACAAAGGAGGGTTTACATACACTACTGCATCATGCTGCGAATCGACAGAATTGATTGAGACAAGGTCAGACGATGCAACAGATAAATCATCAGCAGACAAATCGTGTGCATCTGATATTATGTTGTGGAAAATGGCATCCAAATTGGCATCCAAATTGTCATCGTCCAGATCGTCCAGTTCCTGCTGCAACTCCACATCGATCTGGATCAACCGTTCAAAGATCAAAGACCAAACAAAGGAACGTATTTCGGGGAAAGCGGCAACCACCAGTAGAATGTTCTTGATATACCGCAAAAAATACTTCAAATCATCGTCTTTGTGTGGGAAATTTTTCAAAATCAAACTATTTAAAACACTTGAGCACGTTGGCACTAGGGATATCAAGTTGCTTATGATTTCGTGGACTTTGTCAATACAACTACCGTTGGGATGGATGAATAAAACCAAAAGGCTGTTACAAATTTCTGGAAACCATTTTGGCGAACTGCTCACCAAAACATTCAAGAAATTGGAATATGCATTTAATACGCTGGTCCCTTTATTTAGCAAGTTTAGCTTTAAAATGCTTACAATTAAAGGGTTGAAAACCTCCAACTCCATGTTTGTTACTTCGTTTGTTATGGCGTTTAGCATGTTTTTTGTTTTCACCACATTCTCCTCGTTGCCATTAGCAAAGTTCTTTTCGTCAAACTGCGAGCAGAGCTTTGTTAGGCCGGCCGTGTTACCTTTTTTAGCTTCTCCGATCACTCTTTGGACGTATGCCGTGTACATGTTCATGTCGGTCTTGGACATGTCTGCGATGGTCTTCGATGGTCTTCGATGGTCTTCGACTGTCTGCGACTGTCTGTTTGTATAACTAAATATCAGACCTAATTGGTCCCCACCGGTCTCGGTCCAATACGACCAATTCTCCACTGCAATAATTATCTATTCAGTTAGAGCAAACAAACATGGAAAGGGCATAGAAGGGCATAAACAACTTACATAGTATTCAATTTAAATTAATTAAGTAAATAATTTAAATTGAAATGCACAAAAAATGCTAAAAAAAAAAAAAAAAGCTAAAAAATGCACAAAAAAATGCTAAAAAAATCAACTTTTAAAGGTTTTTTTGGTTTTTTTTTTTTTTTTTAAATTTAATTAAAAAAAACTTCCATCGCCACAGCAACAGTCGCTATAGAGACACATTTCAAGGAGGGTAACACATTACTAACCAAACAGGACTTGCTTAGTAATAATGGTGCATGTTTTTCCAATTTTTAATTTTATTTTTCATTTTTTTAACATAAATTCACACCAGTATGGATTCAATGCGGGGTAGAAAATATATCGACGTTGGTAAGTTTTCTTTATTATGTTAGGCATTCAAATATCCAAATTAGCGGCCATAAATGGCCGCTAATTTGGATATTTGAATGCCTGAAAAACCACGAAACAAAACTAACATCCAGCCGCAAACCTCACGGACGGAATGTTCAAAGGACTCTATAACCATAGTCCCAAACAGCACCATCGTGCTGACCTAGACCAGGTTTTGGTGCGTTCAAAAGAGTCAGGCGTTGAGAAAATAATAATCACAGGATCAAGCTACGCTGAATCCAAGACTGCTTTAGAAATTTGCAAAGAGAATGCTAATCTAGCAGGCACTGTTGGTATATTTTGTTGTTGTTGCTTCTTGTTGTTGCTTGTCTGACATACTAAATGTAGTTCCCTGCCTCTTTTCGACCGTCGGAGTGCATCCCTGCAACAGTCTAGAATTTGAAAACCAGTTCAGTTCAGCAGAAGAGTATTTGAACTCGTTGAAAAACCTGGCAATACAGGGAAAACAATCAGGTTTTGTTAAAGCCTTTGGAGAAATCGGGTTAGACTATGATAGGCTAACGTATGCTTCAAAGGATATTCAAAAAAAGTACTTTAAACAGCAATTGGAGATTGCTGTAGAGTTGCAACTTCCTTTGTTTTTACATTCACGAGCTGCTGCTGATGATTTCAAACAGATTCTGTCTCCTTATTTAGCCAAACTTCCTAGTTCTGGTTTGGTGCATTCTTTTACAGGCACCATTCAAGAAATGAAGGAGCTCGTTTCCCTTGGACTTAGTATTGGAGTAAACGGATGCTCTTTAAAGACTGTATGTTTTTCATTTTTCCACCTCCTTATACTTTTCCAACCAATGCTAATCACAATCCCTGCAGGACCAAAACCTTCAAGTTGTAAAAGAAATCCCATTGGATAAACTAATGTTGGAGGTGAGTTTTCACTTATTGTTCTTGTATTCATGTATTTTTATGCTTATGCTCACATACAGACTGACGCTCCTTGGTGTGAAATCCGTCCAAGTCATTCGTCTTACAAATATCTCGATTTAAAATACCCTGTAATTGACAACAACGGATTGGACAATATTAACCCCTCTCAAAAAAAACTAGTTTCAAAACCAAAACCAAGACCAAGACCGTTACCTTACAATGTGAGAAAATCAAATAAATTCCAATTTGGTGACATGGTTAATGGACGTTGTGAACCTTGTTCAATAGATTTAGTAGCACAAGTTGTTGCTAAGGTTAAACAAGTATCGTTAGAAACTGTAATGGAGCATGCATGGAATAATTCGATAGCAATGTTTAGTTTAGATTAACCTTCTTGTAAAATACAAAATGCATCTTTTGTATTACACCAGAATCAAGTTTTTGTCTTTATTTCCTATGGTATTCTACAATTAGTTATAATTAACTTCTTTGTTTTCATATTCTATGTGTATGTTTTATTTTTTGCACAATACAAAAACAGGACATAAATGAATAAAATGAAAAACGTGAGACAAGAAATAGCATAAATAAGAAATTAGTATAATAAACAAATTAATAAAATATGAATTCTAATTGCAACTTATTCCCTTCTCAGATGCACTTTAAAAATAAAATAAACTAAATAGAATAAAAAAGTAAAATAAAAAAATAAAATAAAAAAATAGAATAAAAAAATAAAATAAAAAAGTAAAATAAAAAAATAAATAAAAAAATAAATAAAATAACTAATTAAAGCAAAAGTTAAAAAATAAAATAGGACTAAATCTTTAACAATATTTTATTATTTTTTAATAGATATATTAACACAAAAAGAGAAAGTAAAATAAAATAAAATAAAAATAAGATAAAAAATTATACAATAAAATAAAGTCTAAACACTTAATTAAAATAAAGAATCCCCGGAAACGAAATTTTATTTTCTTCACTTTGTTGAAGATTTATCATGTTAATTATTTTTCATCTGTATTTTTCTAAGTTGTTTTACCAGTAGCAGATGCAAATGCAGACGAAGACGAAGATGAAGATGAAGACGAATCATTACTAGAAACAGCATCAACTTGTATTTTATCTTGTACTGTAACTCCTGAATTTGAAGAATTTTTATTATCATTTTCTTCTTCCATTTTAGAAGAACTATCAGTAATCTCTTCAAATCTATCATCATTAACTTCATTTTGCTTTTGATTTTGATTTTGATTTTGATCTCCATTTTCATTACTATTACTATTATTATCATCATCTTCATTAATAAATGCAACATCATTATTTCCTAATAATATTACACGACCTCTATTCCCACCCATATTAATAGGATGAGAAAAATATCCATTAGGACCATCTAAATCAAGACGGATACCAATACCATCATTTTCAAATACACCGTTATCACTAAAATGATGCTTTATTGGCTCTATAATATCTAACGAAGCAGCTGGACCTTCGCCACCTTCAACCCTATTTTTAATAACTTTATACCATTCTTCCTTTGTGTGTCCATTCAAAATTCCAACAATTTCAATAGTCATATTATCACATCCATTTCCAGCAATATCTGAACTTGGAGCTAAAGCATTATTCATAATATTTTCACATATGGTTTCTAACTCTTGACCTTGAGCAATTGATTGTCGAACAAATTCGACAACTTCTTGTGAAGAATAACAATCCCATATACCATCACATGCGAGTATAACAAATTCATCATCAGGAGAAATTGTATGTTCAATAACATCTGGATATGCAGTTACAATTTGTTGTTCTGGTGGTAAATCTGCAGATTTTTTAAATGAAAAATCTCCAATAGCTCTAGAAAGAGCCAAATTACCGTTAACACGTGCTGCTTCTACAAACCCACCTGCAGCAATAATTCTAGACTTTTCTGCATCATTTGTTGGTTTATGATCATAAGAAAGAGTTTTGGCAAACCCTTTTGTGCATAAAACAGAGCGCGAATCTCCAGCATTTGCCTGAGGTGTTAAAAAATAGACTAGAAAATGGAATTTGCCATTTTAAACACATCAACATAAAAAAAACATAAATAATACTCACGCAATATAGTTTTTTACTAGTAAATAATACTGAAGTAGCAGTACAACCGGACGGGTCATTTTTAAAAGTTGGATCTAGAAATGAATGTGAGTAAAGAACAAATACAGATAAAGATATAGATATAAATACAATATAAATACAATATAAATACAATATAAATACAATATAAATACAATATAAATACAATATAAATACAATATAAATACAATATAAATACAATATAAATACAATATAAATACAATATAAATACAATATAAATACAATATAAATACAATATAAATACAAATACAAAAAATCGACCCACCTTGTAAAAGAGCCCTGTCAGTGGATAAAAAGCCATCTCTTAAAGCCTGTGGATAATCTTTAGCAGCAAAAGCGGGCTGTTCTGCAATTATTTTATGAGTATTTTCACCAGCAAAAAGAGCCGTCTTGTCGCCTGTGGAGTTAGAAATGAGGTAATAAGCAATTTAAAGTAGGAAAACAAGAAAAAGAATGAAAATAGATAATTAACAGTTTCAATAGTAATAGTAAAAAATAGGTAGAAATAAAAAATGTAAAAACAAGATAATTTCAAAAAGTAAATAAATAATTTAAATAAATGAATTATAATTCAAAAAAGCAAAAAAAGACAATAACAAACAATATAAACAATTTCAAATAAAAGTGAATAAAAATGATAAAAATCCAACTAAAGACAAAATGATTAAATAGTAAAAGTAGAACAATTTCAAAAAAAAAGAAGAAAAAAATACAAAAAATAAAAATAATAATAGAGAGTAAAAGAAAAAAATAGCCAGTCAATACAATTAGACTGTTTTAATGTGAATAAAGGTAAAAAATAAATAAAAGTATATATGCTTAATGTGAATAAAAGATAAAGCAAATAAGAAATAAAGATAAATAAATGTAAATAAAGTAAATAAATGTAAATAAAATAATAAAATAATAAAAGTAAATGTAAATAAAGTAAATAAATATAAATAAATATAAATAAATATAAAATGTAAATAAATATAAATAAATATAAATAAATATAAATAAAAGATAAAAATAAATGTAAATAAATGTAAACAAATATAAATAAAATAAATAAATATAAATAAAAGATAAAAATAAATGTAAATAAAGTAAATAAATATAAATAAAATAAATAAATGTAAATAAATAAAAATAAAAGATATAAATAAATGTAAATAAATGTAAATAAAATAAATAAATGTAAATAAATATAAATAAAATAAATAAATGTAAATAAATGTAAATAATATAAATAAAAGATGAAAATAAATGTAAATAAATATAAATAAAATAATAAAATAAATATAAATAAATATAAATAAATATAAATAAATATAAATAAAATAAATAAATGTAAATAAATATAAATAAATATAAATAAAAGATAAAAATAAATGTAAAAAATGCAAATAAATATAAATAAAATAAATAAATATAAATAAAGTAAATAAAGTAAATAAATATAAATAAATATAAATAAAATAAATAAATGTAAATAAATGTAAACAAATATAAATAAAATAAATAAATATAAATAAATGTAAATAAATGTAAATAAATGTAAATAAATATAAATAAATGTAAATAAAGTAAATAAATATAAATAAATGTAAAAAATAAAAATAAATGTAAATAAAATAAATAAAATAAATAAATATAAATAAATATAAATAAATATAAATAAAATAAATAAATGTAAATAAATATAAATAAATGTAAATAAATGTAAATAAAAGATAAAAATAAATGTAAAAAATGAAAATAAATATAAATAAAAGATAAAAATAAATGTAAATAAATATAAATAAAATAAATAAATGTAAATAAATATAAATAATATAAATAAAAGATGAAAATAAATGTAAACAATGAAAATATATGCAAATAAATATAAACATATGCAAATAAATGTAAATAAATAAAAACAAAAGATAAAAATAAATGCAAAAAAAAAAAAAAAATGAAATAACAAATACCAGTTAAGTGTAAATAATTAATGAATTAATGAATTAATGCAATTAAAATGCAATTAAAATGCACTAGCTGGTAAACACTGGTAACTACATACCTCCGTGACCATCGTAGACAGCAAAAAAAGCGATTTTCTCCTTTGGATCTGTTTTTTCATTCCCCAACGAGGTTCCTGCACTGTCTGCGCTTTTTGAATTATTTGCACTCCTCTTATTCCTCCCATTACTTGTTTTCAAATCAAGAATAGTTGCATGTGCATCTTCCATGGAAATTCGCCACCCTTGCATACAGGATACCGCGTATATTAAATCTTTATCAATGCCATGACTAGAAGTCTAATAAACCATTTATTGCAAAGCAATAAATGAGTTAGTAGGAGAAAGAAACGGTAAAAGACCAAAAATCGCGAATCAAAATCACAATCAAAATCACAATCAAAATCAAAAATCAAAATCAAAAATCAAAATCAAAAATCAAAAATTCGACAAAAACCACCGACCGACCGACCGATCAACCGATCAAAGCGAGAAAAACCGACCGACCAACCGACCAACCGACCAACCGATCAAAACCGACTAAAAACCAACCAACCGACCAAAATCGATCAAAAACACGCACCTTTTCAGTAACCGGCTCAGACAAGACCTGGCCCATTTTCGATAGGAATATGAATTAAGATAAGGTAATTTTATAATTTTATAATTTTATAATTTTATAGTTTTATAATCTTTAAATGTTTACAATTTTATAGTGTTTTTTGTATTTTACTAGTACTTTTTTATTTTCCTTATATGGAGAAATGATTTTTTTTTTCCCCTTGGAAACAAAAAAAAAAAACCTTTCTTTTACTCTGAGTCAATTGTTTTTACTTCAGTACGGTTGTGCACAGTTGTTTTGGATAGTGTTTCGGTTGTATGCTGTTGATTTATTTTTATTTCATTTGTTTACAGTTGATTTTTTTTTTTTTTTTTTATTTTTTGGTTTTCTTTGCTGTTGTCATTTTCGACTTAGAGAGTGTGTAACCATGGCAATACACACTCTGTTGTCATAGTTACGGTGGTTTTGCGTATTACATCGTATTGTGTAGTCCTGTTTTGAAATTAGCTTTTAGCCTTTAGCCTTTAGCTTTTAGCTTTTAGCCTTTTGCTTTTTAGCCTTTTAGGAGGTGTATTTGTATGTAGTGTTTAGTGTTTGTATGTAGTGTTTAGTGTTTGTATGTAGTGTTTGTATGTAGTGTGTAGTTTTTGTATGTGTGTTTAGTTTTTGTATGTGTGTTTAGTTTTTGTATGTATATGTAGTTTTTGTATGTGTATGTGTGTTTATATGTATATGTAGTTTTATATGTGTTTGCATGTCACTTTCTACTCTCCTCATATAACCCCCCAGAATACTCCAATAACCACTCCCTGGAGACAACTGTGATACCCTGTAAATAAGTCTTATTCTGTGTATGCAGAGTAGATGCATAAACAATCCATTCTGTAATATCCTCTTTTTTGAACAACACACTGGATGGATGTATAAATGCCTTGTAGTTGTTGTTGTTATTAATATTATTATTTCTAGTACCCACCAGCGCACACACTCCATCCTGTAACCTTGCCGCCTGGAAAAACAAAACACTGCAAAGACACTTGCGTATAGCAGTGTCGTTCGAATTGTATTCTAATGACCCCCCCCTGAGGAGTGACTTTTTGATTAAAAACTCTCGAATTCTATTGTGAAAACCCATTGCCCTGGTTAAAATCCTGTAAGAAAGACAATAGGAATCTGCCCATTTCCGTGTTTGTCTGCCGCTTGTAATGAACCCATGCATTATATTCAAATATGTTATAAAATCACCCTCGTTGGCTGTAAACATCTCCTTACATGAATTGAATTTCCACTTGTCCTCAAAGTTGTTTATAAATATCTCCTCGCTTTCCCTAATACAACAGTATAGGGAAACAATCAACAACATCTCGTTGATACAATTGAATTTCTTCCCCTTATCTAATGCATTTATAATGCATGCCCCCATTATAGGATTTATTGGAAGTTCTGCCATGATGTATATGTCAATGCTGCCCTTGTCAATGCTGCCCTTGTCAATGCTGCCATTGGTAATGCCATTAGTATATGCAGTACCAATAATGCCTGGTAACGTTATTTTCCCATTTTTATTTATTGCGCATATAAATCTCAACTTTTCCAACCCATACGCAACATTGCATGAAGATGGGGAAGAAATATAATCAATGTTAACCATGTTGTCAATTCCCATTGATTTTAAAAATAAGATGATTTCAGTTAAATCACATCTTTGTATCTCTGGGATAGGGAATTCTAGAAAATTTCCATTATAATCATCTTCACTGTATAATCTATAGCATATTCCATCAGGATTTTTGCCTGCACACAAAGTTCTTTCCTTGGCTGTTGATTTGGAAATATTTACAGTTTTTAATAAAGTGATTTGATATTCTGGTTCAAAATATTTTTCTTTAATATATCCACAATCAATTACATATTTTATTCCATCAATTGAAATTAATTCTGAACCAATGTTTGTAGAGAATATTATTTTTCTTCCATTATCAACTGTTGATAAAAGTTCTTGCAAATCTTCTTCATTATTAACACCAGAATATAATGCTAAACATTTGAAATTCCCTACATTTTTCTGATAAGCAATATCATGAAATAGTTTTATTGCAGTGTTTATTTCTGCTCGTCCAGTTAAGAAGACCAGGATATTACAATGAAATGTGTCTGTTAGTCCATCAACATGTAAATCAAAAGCTGTTTGCACAGATAAAGACACATATGATGACGAATTAATTGAATTTTTCAGATAAAAAATATCAACTGGATATAGATTTGTGTCAATCTCCACAACACTCAGTTTGTCCTTTTTAAAATATTCTTTAATAATCTCTGCATAATTGTTTATATTTATGTTAATGATTAGTTTCAAATCTGGAGCTTCTTTTGATATTTGGAAGCTTTTAGTCAATTTGTGTCTTGCTCTTTGAATTTTCCGTAAAAGAAATACTAAAATATCAATATACATAGTTCTTTGGTTAAAATCATCAATAATAACAACTTCATATTTTCGAAGTAATGGGTCCACTAGAATTTCCCGTAGGAAAAAATCGTCTGTAATGTAAAGTATGCCATTCTCAGATGCATTTTGTTTTTGTTCTCCACCTGTAGATTTCACTGGTTGAACACAGCACATTTGGTATTTTTTGCTGCACCATCCTGATTCATATAAAAGGGGGGGTAGACCTGATTGTTAGACAAGGTATTGAGTAAGAGATAAAAGATTAAAACAGAAACACACCAGTGGATTTGCCACTCCCTGGAGGACCGATGATTAGTGTAACTGCGTAGTTTTCGACTGAAAATAGGATTTCTCTCTCTGGAGGAAGTTAGTAAAGTGCATGAAGAATTGCATAAAAATGGTGAAAAATTGCATAAAAATGGTGAAAAATTGCATAAAAATGGTAAAAAATGGTAAAAAATGGTAGAAAAAAAATACAAAAAAAAAACACAACCAATACCATTCGAAAGGTCTCCCTTCAAAGAACAGTCTGAAGCATATTTACTTACTTTTCCTGTAAATAGGAAGATTATTTCCAGTAAAATCTTCTTGATACATGGTTTGACATAGGTTGAAAGCGAACAATGACTAAGATTCCGTACTATATTAGTAAGAATATGTATATTATTATCAAGAAAGTGTGTTTTATTACTAATTTAGTGTATTTTCTTACTAATAAATTAAATTTTATTAGTCATTTTACATTTTTCAACCTACGAAATTTGGATTTAAAAATCTAACTACTTTCCACCTGAGCCCAAAAGCAAGAAATAAGAAATAGAATTAAGAACTAGAAATAGAAATAAGAAATAAATAAACAAATAAATGAATAAAATGCAACATAATGCAGTGATAGTGTCATAATAAGAGTGTTTATATGTATGTGTTTATGTGTTTGTATGTTTAAATGTATGTTTAAATGCATGTTTAAATGTATGTGTTTAAATGTATACATTTAAACACATACATTTAAACACATACATATAAACAAAACACGCATATCAAACAGGAGGCTCGTATTTATTCCTTCTATATGGAGCGTTTTCGTTTCCATCTTTACAAGGATTTGTTTGTGTTTGTGTTTGTGTATTTTTCTTCTTGCACACCTTAGTATGATTTGAATTCGCATTTGTATCAGAATCCGAATCCGAATCCGAATCAGACTCTGAACTACATGAGTCTGATTCAGACGAGCTTTCATCGAATGAATGTGGTTTATGGTAGATGCAGCAAACTGCAGTTAGATAGATGTATATGAAATAGATGTATATGAAATAGATGTATATGAAATAGATGTATATATACATATATATATATATACATATATATATACATACATACATACACACACACACATACACATAATCACCCACTTTTCGTCTTCTTTTTACCCATGTCTTCATTATTAATGACATCACTCGTCCATTGAACATGTCTTCTTGTAGACGATCTTGCACCTCGTAGATGCAAAGTAGGAGGGGACATTGATCCCGACTGTCTTTGTTCATTTGTTTGTGTGCTTGAACTGTTTTCCTGTCCATTTACTAAGGTTTCACGGTCATTTTCATCTGCTCTTTCCAATACAGTAGTGCTTGAGCCTGTTCTTGGTCCCGGTATAAAGCGAGTAGCCATGATTATAGTAGGAAAGTATTGATATATTACGATATATTAAATAAATAAATAAATAAATAATAAATACTAAATAATTAATTAATTTTAAATTAAAAAATTGTTTTTCGTTGTCTGGTTAATTGATAAAGAGCAGGATACCGTACGGAATCCTGGAAAACCAAATAATATTCAACAGGAATCCGTGTGTAAACCAGAGCTGGAAAAAAAGAAATCAATTGTTTCCAATTGATTTCAATCTAATTCTCAATTGTTTCCAATTGTTTCCAACTGTTTCCAACTGCTTCCAACTGTTTCCAATTGGTAAAGTCCTTTTCGAATTAATTTCGTATTTTGAGAATACGACATGAACTTACAAGAATCAATCGTAAGAAAGCAATATAGCATAGTAATACATAATATATATATATATAACAAGACGGTGATTGACGAATACAAACACAATGCTTATTCCTCCGCATTTTTTCGGAATAGTCGAAGATTATCTATGTATGTACAGTGTGGTGTGGTGTTATTTGTAGTTGTAGTTGTAGTTTTTTTTATAGCATATTGTCTGTCTTCTTGTTCTGACCCTAGCATAAATTACATATACTATATATATATATATTAAATATATACGTACATATATACATATACATATATTAAATATACATACATTATACATACATACAGATAGATGCCAAAATATAGACCATCTTCATTACCCGTTTCTGCAAACACTAGGACTGAAAACGATAATCCACTTAAACCCAGAAGTCCCCTCCAAACCGTTCAAACTGTTCACCAGAGAAAACGGAATCGAACTCCTGCATCTGGGTTTAAGACCGTGGCGACCGCTTTTGTCCAACGGCGAAGAATGGCGTGTGCTTGACGATGATCTGATTCAAGATGCATTTACATACATCTTGGATAAAAACTATTATCCAATGGTGATTGTAGACATAACTTGTACTTTGGTTGGGGTTTTGAGAAAACTGCTACATTGGTCTTACTCCTCAATTGTTGGTGAATATAGAGCCATGAATGGTGAAAAATCGCATTATTGGAATGAGTTGTATTTGGAAATGATTTCAATTAAACTTGAAACGAGTCTCATTAACAGTGATAGTGATACTCAGATGAAGGCAATTCTAATGATGAACAATGGTGGCAATTTCGGTCAATTGACAAGAAGAAAATGTTCAGAGATTCTACTTCCAAAAGAGATTAATCTGCCTGATTGGTTTAAATTCGAAAGAGATTTATGGATTCAAGAGTGCAGATATTTAAGAAATGAATAGCAATATAGTATAGAAATATAATATAGAAATATAATATAGAAATATAATATAGAAATATAATATAGAAATATAATATAGAAATATAATATAGAAATATAATATAGAAATATAATATAGAAATATAATATAGAAATATAATATAGAAATATAAATATAGTAACAAATATAGTAACAAATATAGTAACAAATATAGTAACAAATAGTAACAAATAGTAACAAATAGCAACAAATAGCAACAAATAGCAACAAATATATTTAATACTAAATAACAATAAAAGCACCATCAATCATCCTTCGGCGGTTCCTTTGTATCTATATGCCAAACTACGTAATTTGGTAAACCGTAAACAGAGTATCCTGCACGATTGGCCATCTTACCGAAACCCTCAGTTTCAACCTGATTTTCAAAAGGACAAGAAGGAAAATTGATACCCGCCCTGTGAACATCAGCTTTCACAAAAATATTAACACCCCCTACACCATCTAATTTGATCTCATAATCCTTATCCTCTCGCCAATTCCCCATTGTAGCCATGTATTTTCTATGTGTCTCATATTGTTTAGGATAACCTTCAACAATAACATCGTCGAAATTTAATTGCTTTTGAAGATTTAAACCCTCTTCAGATTCAACCCAAGAATTATAATCATAACGACCTTCAACATCAACGTTATCTACATATCTATGGAACCAAACATTTGGTACAATTACATCCTTATCATGAGAAATCATATCTTCAATAATTGAAGATGGCGAATCAACAATATCAGAATCCCTCCAATAAACCCACGAATGATCATGTTTTAATGTTGTATATAATAAGAAATTCCTCGCCTTTGCCATTAGTTTTCTACGTGGTGCTTGAGCTTCAAACGAATGCCTATCAACAACTTCCATGGAAACATCAGACCCGAAATTTTTTTCAACAATTGTAGCGCTTCTAAACGGCTCCTTGCCATTTTGTACTTGTTCTAATTCCATTGTAAGTATAGCAAGTGTATCATCTGCACAATCAGAAACAATAAATCCAAGATCAATCAAGTCATGAGGATAACTAAGCTGTGTTAAAAGTTCAAAATATTTTTGTAAATATTTTGCAGCATCTCTCAAAGGCGTAAGTAAAAGAACCTTTTGTGACCTTGTTTCACCATCTTTTGTTGCAAACACTTCATTAAGATTGTAATCAAAAATATTACTGTTGTTATTATCTAAAACATATGGTGTATGTGTATTGAAAACAACCGGCGTTCCACCCGACTGCCAGTCTGAGTATTCATTTGATGTCATTTCTGCAGGCGAAATCGCTGGTCCAATGCATGCATATTTTCTTAACGAATTATTAGACGGTAACACTATCAGACAAAAGTAAATCAATAAACAAGCAATCGCTATAGGAACTATTTTTACTCTTAAAAATTGATTAGATATTATTCTTGCGCCAGATTTTCCCGCCTGTGACATCCCATTTGTTAAATTTTTACAACTATTCATTATTCTCATTTTGTTGTTTCTGTAAAATGTTAAAAAATGTTAAAAAATGTTAAAAAATGTTAAAAAAAAATAAAAAAAATAAAAAAATAAAAAAATAAAAAGAAATATAAAGAAATAAAGAAATAAAAAAAATATAAAAAATAAAAAAAAATATAAAAAAACGTAAGTGTTGAAAAAAAGATAAAACCGATAAAAATCCAAGTAAGTAAAAATAAATTCCTTCAAACTAAAATTTAAAAGGTAAAAAAATTTGAAAAATAAAATCAACTTAAAGATGGAAGTAAATTGACAAATAAAATCCAACTCCAAATTACAATAAACCAATTAATACCTCTACAAATCAAAATCCAACTTATCCTGTGTAATACTATGGAATTCTTAAATCCTATAATCGTATAATCGTATAATCGTATAATCCTATAAATGGTTAAAATACATTCAAATTATATTCCAAATTATATTCCAAATTGTATTCCAAATTATATTCCAAATTGTATTCTAAATTGTATTCTAAATTGTATTCCAAATTATATTCTAAATACATTCAAAATAATAAATCACGTATCCCAAACAAAAGAACAAAAAAACGCTACTGTTTGATGTTTCACCCAATTTACAGCAATAAAATAAATTAAATAATTCTTATTCTCTGTCTTCCAGTCTTGAATAAGGGACTTTTAATAGTTAATTTTTTTATCTTTATTTTTTTTAATTTATTTGCATTTATTTTTATTCTTTTATTTATTTTTTATTTTATTTTATTTTATTTTATTTTATTTTATTTTATTTTATTTTATTTTATTTTATTTTATTTTATTTTATTTATTTTTATTTATTTTTATTTATTTTTATTTTAATTTTATTCTATTTTTATTTTAATTATTTAAATTCACTTGCATGGCTTACCTCTCCTTGAGTGAAAATTAACGAAAACACTCTCGCTCGTATCGCAAAGTGCCTATAAACTCCAATCGAAGAAGTTACTTTTAGTGGGTCACGTGCGAAATCAGGGACGTTTTCTTATAATTTTTACACCTTTTATAGTTTCTACTTCGGCTTTTCAAATCGGTCAATTCCTTTAAAATCAGTTACAGTTTTATTGAATTCGTTGGTTTTACGTAAATTAGATAATATTTAAAAACAATCAAATATATGAGCTGTAAAATATCAAATATTAATTTCTACTATTTCTATTTATAATGGAAACCGATGTTTTGTTCTATTAAAATTAAAAGCCTTTTGGTTTGTTACCAAGGTAATATTTATTAAGGAACTAATTAATTACCATCAATTGCCAACTCTTGTGGCAAGGGTGTGGGTATGGATTTCATTGTGCGTAATATGAAGTTTTAGTGTTATGAGTTTAGTGTTATGAGTTTAGTGTTATGAGTTTAGTGTTATGAGTTTAGTGTTATGAGTTTAGTGTTATGAGTTTAGTGTTAGTTGAAGCACACGCATTGCTATTACAGCAAACAATTAATAATAACCCTCTTCTTATACACTACATTCTTCCACTAACAGTGGAAGAATCTAGTTGCAAGCATTTAGGCAATGAATGCAATATTTGCTTTAGCTGTACAAGGTATCATCAATTAGCCTTCCCTTACTCCATTAATCTACCGTAGTAAATATTCTCACGTACTTATACAACAACCACTTTAATCCAAATAAAGCAGTTACATTTTGGTATAAGATTTGTAATAAATAAGATTATATAATTATCGTATTACTTGTTCCATAGCATTTTATTATATAAAACTACTGTAAATGCTGAATTATATTTTCACATCGGTAAACTATATTGGTTTTAATATTTTCGTGTATTACCATTAAACAGGAACAGTCAGGAAAAGTCAACTGTTGCATTTTGACTGCTAACGTTATTAACTAAAACGAAATGCAGTAAACCATACATAATACTTAAGAATATGTAAAAACCAAGAGAAACCGAAAATTGCCAAACAGATTTCTTAGAGAATACGCATACTGGAAGCCAACAAAAATCCAACAGTAACCGAAAAGCATATCCTGTTTACATTTGGAATTTTATCTAAGATATAGCCAAATTTTCAGTAAACATGATGACATGTACAGCATATAAAAATGTGTAATGTAAAATATATTTTACTGACTTAATCATTTTTTTTCTTTACAAATAGAATATCATAAATATTTATATAATTTTTAATTAACTATATACTCTTTATCTTATTATCTTATTATCTGAATTTGTACGCAATTTATTGTTTTACATATAAAACATACGAAAGAATAAAAAAAAAAAAATAACAACGATACGTCATATACATATCATTCAAATGTGACGTGTGTCTGCTTTATTGTGTATAAATTAAACTTTATTTACGAGATCAATTCAAACGCGTGGCACAATCCTCTTTTCAGTAGAATCACATATATAAAAAGTGTTTATTTGTTCTTATATACATAGTGTTGCAATTTAAAAACAAAAAAATCCAATACTAATTTTATTCGCTTTTCTATATTGGTATTCCTAAAGGTGTCCATATTTTTACGGTTTTTGTAAGGTTTTCTATATAATTTCATATGAATTACATGTTTCTTTCTTTGCTATGTTCCATGTAGTTTTTTTTTTCTGTATTTTTAAATCACTTCAACATATTATAATACTAATGTATAATAATGTAATGCCAAAACTTAATAAATTTTTTAAAAGTTAACTCTTTTTAACTTACATACAATACTATTAAATCAAATAATGAATATTACATTTATAAATAATTATATAAGAATTGAAAATAATTGCAAACTAGTTTAAAAATTACATAAAATACATAATAGCTCAGTAAATAAAAAAATAAAATTAAAAGTGAAAAAAAGAAAAGAAAAAAAAAAAAAAAAAAAAAAAAAAAAAAAAAAAAAAAAAAAAAAAAAAAAAAAAAAAAAAAAAAAAAAAAAAAAAAAAAAAAAAAAAAAAAAAAAAAAAAAAAAAAAAAAAAAAAAAAAAAAAAAAAAAAAAAAAAAAAAAAAAAAAAAAAAAAAAAAAAAAATACGAAAAAATATAAAAAAATTTAATATTAAATAATAAATATTAAATAATAGTAAAAATACATAAATATAAGGTATAGGTAATATTAAAAAGAAAAAAATAACAAAACAAAACAATTTATCGTTGTATGGCACCAACTGAAATAGTGTTACTCCTTTTAGTTCGAGTACGAACTTCTGATTGACCAGCAATTGGGTTCGACTCAGAGGGTAACAATAATTTATCTTTCTCAGAACCTTTGTTCTTTTCATTTTGAACTGAAACACTTCTATTTCCAGTTTCATTTTCATTCCCATTTCCATTTCCACTTTCCTTTTCTTTAATCTTTCTATTTTGTGAAGATGTTGCTCTTCTTCTAGAACTTTTTCTATTTAATGTCAATACTAATTCGCCATTTTCTGAATCAGATTCTTCAGAATCATTCCCATCATTTCCTTTTGTAGAAAGTTTAGTTAAACTACCAAGACTATCACGTGCACTTGTTTCTCTAAATTTCTTCACCATTTCCTTTCGAAGATCGGATGATACTGGAGATGTATGATTTGATATTGAAGTAGGTTGTGTTTTTTTTAAATCATTTTCCTTAATATCTTCATCTTTAGTTGTTGGTAATTCATGCACTGGGGCATCATTTGAATTAGTGTTATTAGTATTATTATTATCATTTTCATGCTTGATACCACTCCCATTCATTACATCAAACTGTTTACTCAAAATATCAAATTGTGAACCTTTATCATTAAAATGGTCTGCTGACATAAAAGCGTTTGCAACCTGAAAATTTTGTAAATCTCCTTTATCAAAATAATTAGGTGAAACTGATTTATTTCTTTTTTCAAATGAATTATCTGGTAATTCATTATCGTGTGATTCCAATTGTGGTTGCTCTACAATTTTTTGCTGTTTAGGAGAATCAGATCTTGGTTCTTTTAAAGTTGAAGCAGCTGAAAGAGGAGCCTCATAATATAATTTTGAATTAATATTACAACCTTCCCCATCAGCATTTCCATCAAAACCTTGAGAAATTGTATTAATACTAGATGCAGGAGTTGAAAAAGTAGTTGAAACCAAATTATTTTGATTATTTATATTTGCGGTATTTAATATTCTAGTCCATCTTGATTGACGATCATCATCAATAGTATCAGAGGATGTAGTTGATCTACGTTCACGATCAATTCTATCAGCAAAAATATCTTGATTGGAATTATTACCCATACTCTCTTTTGAAGAACCTCTAGATCTTAATGGGGTACGACTAGCAGTGCTTATACTACGAGAATCAAGACCTTCAGAATAAGAATTTGAGCCTTCATATTCATACTTATTAAATTGATCAGATACAAGTGACGTATTTAAATGAAGGTTTGATTTGTTTAAATCATTTTCTGGTGAGGGGAAACCAGAAGAGTGGGATAGAATAAAAGTTGTAGGTGAACTAGAACTATAACCAGGTTGGGTCTCTAAACGTGGTGAGATGACAGAGTTGATATTTTTATCAATAATAATATTTCTATGTATTGTATTTAAATTACCTTGTTGAAGTTGTGGGAATTTTTGTTGATTTTGTTCTGCATTATTTGACACAGAGTAAAACATAGATTGTTGAGATAGTACAGTTTTGGGACTTGGAGACTCGGATACAGTGGTATTGGTGGCAACATTGGTACTGTTGCTGTCATGGGATGTCAATTTATTAGTAGAGGATTTTGCGGATCGTGAGAGTGAATAATCATCTAAAGATAAATTAGCTACATCAGCATTTTCTATAGAAGTAACTGAAGAAGAAAGAGAAGAGGAAAGAGTAGAATTTTCAGGTCTATATTCGTTATAATCTTTATTACCTTGTGAATTATGAATGGGAATTGAATATGAGGAAGTGTGAGCATAAGATGAACCACGACTACGAGATTGTGTAGTGGTTGAACCTGAAGTGGGAGGGGCTGCTAATGAAGGTGGGGAATAATGAGCATTAATAGTATCAATGTTATTATTATCAAAAGGAGAGTTTGGTGAATTAGTGGAGTTATTTGGGGAGATATTTGATGGGAATGTAAAAGAAGCATAATGTGAAGGATTGTCTCTACTTTCAGTTCTGCTTTCAGAAGAAGGATATCGTCGATGATTTAAATATGAAGTTGAATCATTTGGATCGATGGTGTTAATTGTACCAGTACTCATACTTGAGGCTGAACCAGCAGACACAGTATTTGAATGTGGTAAAAGATGGTTATGTATTGCAGATATCAAAGAATTACCAGAAGAATGTGATTCTGATTTACCATAACGTAAAATTGATCTTGAACGTTTCTTTAGCAACTCCTTTGTTGTAGATGGAGATTTAGGGGAAGATGCAGAACTTTTATTATTATCAATAGGAGAGTTACGTGGAGAATCAGTATCAGGAGAACTTAAAAATTCTATATTGAGATTTTCTGAAGGTAATTGGTTAACATGAGTTAAATCAATTGGAGTTGAAGATTCAGAGGTTGAACTTGTTTTCAAATGAGATTTTGAAAAAGAGCGGTCATGATTGTTTGATTTATTTTTAGTTAAAGTTTCCGAGATTTGAATATTTTTCTTAGTTGAAGATCTTCTACGCAAACCTGTAATTTGTAAAGCAGTATTTCCTAATCTAGTTAAGCTTCTCTTTATTCTACCAGTAATTCCTAAAACAGCTTCATCAACTTCTTTATGACTAACTTGTATGGGTAAAAGAGAGTCATTACCGCATTGAGATAAGAAAATTGTCTTTTGTTCATCCGATAAACCATGTAACACCCATGGATCATGTTTTATTTGTGAAATTGTACTACGTTTATCAGGATGCTTTTCAAGCATATGATTTAATAAATCAATAACAGATTGAGAAACAGGGGGGATCATGTTTCCAGTTTGCACATCAATGGGGAAAGTTAACGGGTTTTTAGCAATTACATTGAATAATTCAAACTCATTTGCAGCCATAAAGGGTACTTGGCCAAACAATAAGCAATACAAAGTTACACCTAAGGCCCATATATCGATTTTACCAGTTATATGTGGAGGAAGTTCATCAGATTCTGTATCGGTATAACATAATTCTGGAGCGAAAAAGGCTGGAGTACCAGCGGTTTTAGCTAATTCAATTTCATCGGATAATCTAGTACCAAGTTGTTGTTGTTGTTGTTCATAGCTTGCTCTACCTAGATAAGATACACCAAAATCGGAAATTTTTACAATATTATCCTTTGAAAGAAGTAAATTTGCAGGTTTAATATCTCTGTGAATAATACCTTGGAAATGTAAATATTCCAAACCTAATAAAGTTTGACGAAAGATGTTTCTTGCCTCATCTTCAGATAAAAGCGGTTTATTTTGATCGTCATGCCATTTAATTTCCCCTTTTTCAACATATTCGAGTACTAAATAGATTTTATTACTAGAAGAATCATCCAACACCTCTCTAAGACGAACTACATTTGGATGATTACATTTTTTCAAAATTGCAATTTCTCTTCTGATTTTCTGTTCTTGAGAATTTGCAGAGTTTGCATGGGATAAACCTAAACGTGGTCTTGAAGTGCGTAGGACTATTTTAATGGCAACGTATTCGTTTGTGATTAAATCTCGACCTAGTTTGACTTTCCCGTGCTGTCCACGACCTAGTTCTTTTACGAGTTCGTACGAATTCAACGTTTTGTTACCAGACAGGGGATTGTAGTC
>JAJMCZ010000191.1:21087-31392 GCA_030573245.1 Ascobotryozyma americana | reverse complement strand
AGAGTATTCTCATAACAACCATAGTAAATTACATACCATGTAACCTAGACAACAGAAAAAATTTCATTGTAGAGTTGCCAAACCATGAATAGTGTAACATTAAAATTTGAAAATTAAAGATTTTTTAACATACAATTGCTATATATAAATTACTATATATATTTTTGTTAACGTAAGAATTTAACATTCAAGGTGGGTTAATATAAGATTTAAAAAATTTTTATTTTTTTCATTGGCTTTTTATTGTTTTTTCTTTTATTATTTTTATTTTCATTGAATTGTAAATATAAATATAAACATAAACATTTTTGTTCACTTTACAAGTTCTAACGTGTATTAAAATAGATTCTCTAATACAATTAACTCAATTGACAATATACAATTATCAAATTATTATATAGCAGATTGAATAAATGTCTCGATTTTTTGCTGCCGGTTACTCTGATTCAGAGAGCTCTACTGAAGATGAATATACTTCTGAAGAAGAATTATCTTCAGAAGAAGTAGAATCTTCTGATAATGAAAGCTCTGATGAAAGCTCAGATGATGATGATGAAAATAAAGAAAAGAAGAATAAATATTTAGTCAGTCAAGATGATGAAGATGCAAATAAACCAGAAGAAAAAACTGCTGCTTCTAAATATTCTTCACGTTTCTTAAGAGGAGCTGAGGATAGTGAAGAAAGCAGTAGTGAAGATGAAGGTAAAAGAATTGTTAAAAGTGCAAAAGATAAGCGTTTAGATGAAATTGATGCAGTTGTAAAATTAATTGAGAATGGAAAAAAAATTAATGATTGGGCAGCCATTTTAAATGAATTTGAAAAACTTAATAAACTTGTTTCTCGTATTCCTTCTTCTGATGAGATCCCGGCAGTCTATATAAAATCTATTGTTGAACTTGAAGATGATTTATCTGCTGCTGCTAAAGCTGATAAATCTTCTGGTAAAAAAATGAATGCCATAAATGCCAGAGCGTTAAATACTACTAAACAACGTTTGAAAAAGAATAATAAACAATATGAAGAGTTAATTGCAAAATATAAGGCTGATCCTGAAGGCTTTATGGCTGATGCTGCTGCAAAATCATCACAAGATGATTTTGATGATGATAATAATGATGAAGGAAAAGCCAAATCTTCTTTTGCTCTTCCACAAACAGCTTCAGACGGAGATGGTTTCTCAACTATTGGTAAAGGTGGTAGAACTATACAAATTTCCACTGAGCCTGTTCTTAAACAACTTCGTGTAATTTTAGATGTTAGAGGAAAGAAAAATGTAGATAGATATGGTCAAATAACAGTGTTAGCCTCTTTATTAGATTTTACAGATATTACTGATTATCAAATAGTACGAGTTTTGCAAGCACTTGTTTCAGCACGATTTGATTTAAACTCTGGAACTGTTTCATATCTTCCAATTGATCAATGGAAATTAGTACTAAAAGAAATTAATGATTTAATATCAATTTTAGTAAAAAATCCTTCCTTTTTGATTGCTGAGGATGTTGAAGATATCGAAGAAAATGACTTGAAAGATCCAGCTCCAAATGCAAATGGTTCTATTAAAATACCAGGAAGTTTGACTGCTTTAGTTGAAAGACTTGATGATGAGTTTACAAGATCTCTTCAAAATATTGATCCTCATGCACCAGAATACTTGGAGAGACTTAAAGATGAATCTGCTTTATATACTTTGATTTTGCGTTCTCAAATCTATTTTGAAAATACAAACCAACAATCTAGAGTTGAACAAATTGTTTCTCGAAGACTTGCTCACTTGTATTTCAAACCTTCAGTAGTAATTATTAAGAATGAAGAATTTGCATGGAGCAATTTAACAAATGATGGATTTGATTCAAAACTCACTCCTAAAGAGCTTGCAGGAAAAGATGCATCTAAATTGATACATGTCCTTGCAACTATATTATATCATCAATCTAATATTGTTATGAGAACAAGAGCTATATTAAGTCATATTTATCATTATGCTTTACATGATTATTATTATCAAGCTAGAAACATGTTCCTCATGTCTCATTTGCAATCTTCTATATCAAACGCTGATATTCAAACTCAAGTGTTGTACAATCGTACTCTTGTTCAAACTGGTTTATGTGCATTCCGAAATGGTCTTATCAGTGACGCTCTTCAGTGTCTCCAAGAAATTTGCGGACCTTCAAAAGCAAAAGAATTGTTAGCTCAAGGAGCACAAATTCAAAGATATTCTCAATTATCCCCAGAGCAAGAACGACTTGAAAAGCAACGCTTGGTTCCATTTCATATGCATATAAATTTAGAGTTATTAGAATGTGTTTATCTCACTTGTTCTATGTTAATGGAAATTCCTACACTTGCAGCTGCTAGAACACCTGAAGCAAGAAAGAAAGCAATTACTTCACGATCATTCCGCAGATATTTGGAGTATAATGATAGACAAGCATTTGTTGGCCCTCCTGAAAATATGCGTGATCATGTTGTACAAGCTTCTAAAGCTTTGTATGCAGGAGATTGGGTTAAATGTAATGAATTAACTTCAGCTATAAAAATTTGGGAATTAATTCCTAACCAAGAGAAAATCAAAAATATGCTTAAAGTTAAAATACAAGAAGAAGGTCTTAGGACATATATATTTAATACTAGAGCTTATTATAAGACTTGTTCCCTTAATACATTGGCAGAATTATTTGATCTTTCTTTATCACGAGTGAAATCTATTGTATCAAAAATGATTTTTGATGAAGATATTGCTGCAGCTTTAGACCAAACAAACGATTCTTTAGTATTCAGAGGTGGTTTGGATCATTCACGTCTTCAAAATCTATCATTGACACTTGCTGATAAAGCTATTCAACTTGTGGAATCTAATGAGCGACAAACTCAACAAGGACATTTCGAAAGATATCCTGATAGGCGAGTAAATCATAACAGAAATGGACATTCCCAAAGACAACGTACAGTTCGTCCAGCTCATTAATAATAAGAAAAGGGAGTGCTTATAAATGATTACAAGATTTTTTTTACAAGTATATATATATATATATATGTATACGAATATGTATTTTATGGATTACTATAATAAAGATAAAGATTAATTGGTCTAGTTAAGTTTTTAGTATATTTAGAAAGTGTGGAAAAAGTTAAAGTTAAAAATTAAAAATTAAAAATATTTTGAGAAATTAATTTATTCACTTGTTTGTATGTACATATGTATGTGTTGAAATACTTTAATACATATATTGGCAAATATATATAAGATTAGTTCTCCTGGGAGTATTCTGATTTAGATCAGATGGATCTCTGAGTAATGAATAATATAAATAACGTAGGTGGTGATAGTAACTATAATAGTTCAAAGTCTAATTTTAGACTTCTAAACAAATATATTATTATAGATTACCGAATATTTTATATTTCCCACTACAATATGAATTTTACATTACATTACATACAATATATTTAAAAAATATATACTATATATATGAATAGGTATAAATAGATAAATATTATTTACTTCTAATTCTAATTAATTCTGCCACTGTCGTATGATAGTAAGCATAGTATATATATATATATATATATATACCGTATATAATATAAAGACATAAATTCCCTAGCAACCAAAAACTTTAGTATTTAATTTATATTTAGTTCTTTTTTACTCGTGTTTCACAATAATTTGTTCGTAGGCATCGGGTATTTATCTGTATATTAAATACAAACAAAATAAACAGTATTTTCGCCAGTTTTGTGAATAAGACTTTCTTTTATATATAGAATTAGTGTAAATTGTGTAAATTGAATTTGTAACATTTGTTATATATATATTTAAATAAATAATAAAGAACTAAATGAATAAGTAAACAAGTAAATTAATAAATAGGGAAATAGGTAAATAATTAAATAAATATATATTAAATTTATATATTTATGTCTTGTTCATTAAGGTTTACATATAGATGGATATTTTTTCACAAGTGACATAATAAATGTCTTCTATCACTGAAACAAGCCTATCGTTGATAGGAAATGAAACTGATGATTCAGTTAATAATATTGGGAAACGTAATAGGAAGAAATCTAGGAAATATTTATTTTTTTCGGAAGAAAAAAATGAACCATTACAGTTTTATATAACTAAGGAAATTAAAAATGAAATTAAGAATGATTTAATTAACGCGATTGAGGTTTGTTGAATTTTGTTTATTTTTCCTATCTTGCAGATTTTTTTTAACTATTTTTTTTTAACTGTTTTATATTATATTATTTTTATTTAGAATCATGGTGGAACAGTTGTTAATTATCCACCAACAGTTAACTTACAAAATAAGAGTATAATTGCTCTTACTAGTTTAAGTAGTAGCATAGAAAAGCTTTATAGATTATACGATTATCATTATGTGCATGATTCTGTCAAGGGAGGTAAATTATTAGATTTGATTGAATATGTTGTTCCCGTTAAAGAAGGAAATGAAGCAAGGTCTAGATTTTCTGGGTAAGATATAAAAGTGTTATTTGATGTATTTTGTTTTTGTCTGTTTGTTTTTTTATATTTATATTTTGTACTTTTTATTTTTTATAAATATTTCTATTTTTTATTTATTTATTTATTTTTTTTTCTTATTCTTGATCATTTGCCATCATTCTCTAATAACTTCCTTTACTTACATATAATTTTTTATAGACGTACAAGATTCACTCAAGAAGACGACAAAGCATTATTACACTTTATAAACTCTCAACCAATAAAACAGCTTGGAGGACAGATAATATATAGAAATTTAGCAAACATTAATCAAAGACATTCTGCGCAGGCTTGGAGAGAAAGATATATGAAATATTGGCGTCATGTCTTACCTCAATATAGACCTGAGAATTTTTCTAAAGATGAGATTGATCTAATAAATGACTATATGAGTAACAATAGACTTTCACCATATTCAATAGACGTTTATAAAAAATTTAAAGAATCTTTAACTGGAGATAGTTCTAAACATTCTTGGATGGCTTGGAGAGGGATTTATTTACATACAAATGGATTAATGGTACCTGCGGATGATATGGATCAACCACCATTTCATTTATATCCATCTTCAAATTATAATGGACTACTGGCTACGAGTGATGCTCTACCGTACAATAATGATATTACAAGCGGAAATATTGAACAGAATATAAATGTTTCTTCAGTTGATGATCGGGTTATACCTGATTCGGAAGGTGAAGACTCTTTTTCAAGAAAAGAGGCCCCATTTGCATCAAGTGTACAATCCAATGAAGACTCATTTGTAGTTAGCGATTCAGATTTAGACTCAGATGTTAGCGTGATTTTAAGCTCTCCGAAAGATTTTCATAATGCTCGAAACAAGCTTACGTCTGTTTCGAGAAAACGTGAAGAGCCCATTTCAATGGATACTACGATACGATCTCGAAAAAGAAAAAAAATAAGTGAGGAATCAGAAAGTCTTTTAACTACTCAAGATACAAAAGCAATTGATGAAGTTTCATTAGATTTAAACGATGGTTTTGAAGCGGCTATTTGGATTTCATCATCGTCGGAAGAAAGTGATGTAGAAGTCGATAAACACAATGAATACAATAAAGCAGAAAATGATGATGAGGATGTAGAATTTTTCCATGGTGCAAGTGAGGAATTATCACCTACTTATTTTTCTTTTATGGAAAAAAAACGTACATATTCAACTGAGAATTCAGTGAAAAGCCAACAAGATTTAGGAGAAGTTGGAAAGAGTTCTGAATCGGTTAAGTTTATTAAAGAAAGTCAAAATTATTCTTTTAAAAGTTCAAATAAATTATTTCTTAGTTCAGAATCTAGTAGTGATGATGAAAATATATCAAGTATAAATAAGCCACCTCTACATGAGCATTTATCGTCTGAGAATAAGGAAGTGATTACCGACTTTATAGAAAATGAATCTGAGAAGGGTTTTGAGAAAAATTCAAAATATTTATTAAAAAAGAGTATTTCCAAGCGAAGGAAAGTTTTTCATGGTAAGACAAGAAATCATGCTCTTACATTAGAGAATGCAGTTTATAATAATCGGCCTAATCATCAAAAAGTGAAAAGTTCTGCTAAGAGACTTCCGCTGGTTAAATCTATTCGTTTACCTAAAAAGATTTTGGCATCGTTAAAGGATCAATCTAATGACTCTTTAATTGATGTGGATAGAAATAATGAAGATGAGAATGAAGGAGGAAGTGAATATGATGGCGAGAGTGTAGAATTAAATGAGGATAGTTGGAAATAAATGGCAATGTGTAGAGAGTTAATGGACATATAACTACATAAAGCTGGTAATTGATGAAGGTTTAGAATTGGATTAAAATGACAGCAAATAGAAATGGGGAAAAAAAGAATAAAAAAGAAGTCAAAGTATGTATGATGGTAAAAACTGATAAATTACTTTTACTATGGGACGCTATGTTAAAGTCGACGAAACCAAACATCAGATAATTTTATTATTTATTGGTGGCATTTTCGAAATCGTTAATGGGAAACAATTTTGCTACTAACCAATCAATACACCTTCCCAATAGACGTTGTTTGTACCGGTCAAATCATTATTTTACTGAGTTCACGTTTAAGAAGTGTTTTGATTTATAACAGGAAATTGTTTATTTGCTTGTCTGTTTACATCATTACAGATTATTACAGATGACTAAGAATATTAAGAATATTATTACTATATGAGAATAAGTTTGTATATACAGTTTACACGTAAAAAATTGGTTGTTTTTATTTTAATTTTCTATTATTACTATATTTCTATATTTCTATATTTTAATTTTTTATTATTACTGTTATTTCTAAATCTTTCCATAACAACCGAAACAAAACCCTGTAAAGGCAGAGAAGTACACAAAATTAATTAGCAAACAGCCTAAATAAACAACAAAGTAATAATAATAATTATAATAATTACATAAATGAAATAAAATAAATAAATAAATAAATAAATAAATAAATGAATGAAAAAGACCCTTAATTGCATAATTAGCTACTTAATTATTGATGGAACATGGGTGCATGCATATAAGTGTTAATCTTGTGAGTATATATATCCTTTTATATATTATTTATTATTTATTTTTTATTTTGCATTTATTTATTATTTATTATTTATTATTTATTACTTTTTTTTTATTATTTTTCATTTGATAGTTGCTTTGTTTTGTATTTGTTTTTCCTTACTTACTTCCAACTAACAAATTAAATTAAATATACGCAGATATCCACCACTATTTATTGGTTGTTGAATACTAATATTAAATTATATAGTATTGATTAATAGCCGCTGGATTACATATTATACTTAATAATTTAGTATTCTGTGTATAATATAATAATAATTTAAAATGAACAGCCAAGATTCTGGATCAGAAATCTCTTCCTCTAGTATAATCGAAGAACATATTGTTCGAATTGGTGATAACAGTAGCGTGGATGAACGAGACAGTCAGTTTCCAAGCAATATTAGCATGAATGATCAAAGTTCTTCTGATGGAATAGAATTTCAATTTGAAAGTAGTGTAAGTGAATATAGTTCCAATTTTTCATATAATAATGAAAATATATTAGATAGAAATATGAGATCTTATAGAGGTAGATATTCTATTGCTTCTAGTTCTACTTTAAATTCTAATGGAATCTATAACGCTAATTTTAATGTTAACGTTAATGGTAATTCTAATCTAATTCCTAATGGAAATTTCTCCTCTGTAAATGTTATCTCAGCAACATCAGGAGCTCCAGCACCAGTAGGAGTAGGTGGTGGAGGAGGAGTTTACAGTGGTACATATAATTGTTCTAATGGTGCCTACCATATTCCTTGTAATAAAGAATCTTCAAAAGATCTAGAATTCCCTGCTACAAGGCCTATGGAAGAATATATATTTTGTAGAGCTTTTAAAGAAGGTGCATGGAGTGATATTACAATAATTGCGTTTAAGAAAAAATATCCTCTTCATCGTATTATTTTAGATAGATGTCCCTTTTTTAGATCTCTTTTATCTGGTGAATGGTCAAAAAATAAAAATGAAATTGAATTAGATTTTAGCTGTGATGAAAATATCACTCAACAAGGATTTGATTTAGCTTTAACAATTTTATATGGACATTATGATATTATCGAAGAAGAAGAATATTTATATACTTTACTAGCAACTGCTGCCTTTTTAGCTTTACCGGATATTGTTTCTCATTGTGCAAAAAAACTATTACTAAGTTTAAATTCAAAAAATTTAGGAGAAATTATCCATTTTGCTGAATCTTCTGATTATGGTGTAGCTTCAAAATCTTTACTTAAAGCAGGAAAGCATTTGTTATATACTGCTGGTACAAGTTTAGATTTAAATTGTTGGGAAAATGTTCCATTGGAAGTTTCTGCTGATGTTATGGGCTCTGATGGCTTTTATACAAAATCTGAATGGGATAGATGCATTTACATATGTAATGTAATTACAATGTTTCAAAAAAAAATTTACGAGGATTTAAGAGAAGATAGTATGGAAACTCTATTAAATGAATCCAACAATACACCTTCACAGAAAGAGACATCTTCTAAAAAAATTATTTTTAATCCATTATCTGATGTGGCAGAATCATATGCAATTTTAGAACCTCTATTTAAAACTTTACAAAATGATGTTTATTATATGCATATGACGTTTGAGCAACTACAAAAACTAGGAACATTACGTGATTTTCACAATAAAAGATTTATTTCACAAGAAATAATCTCTGCAGCTTTGTGGAATCAAGTAACTTTAAGACAAAAAGTTGCAAATGCTCATGGGCCCGTATTAAAAGTTATGTCACAAACTACGGAAAATAGTGAAACCTTTAAATATAGTGTACCAAATAGTATGTTGGTTAAGGAAAATATAATGCCAAGCTCAGCAGCACGTAAAGAAAATAAGAATAATAAAGCCAAAGATAATGAATTTACAAATTACAATATAGAAAATAATAGCAGCCAAAACAATGATCATAATAATAATAGTAATGAAAATTCTAATACTGATAAGAAATTGAGATCAATGTTTCCACCGTTTAGGTTTTCTGTTGAATTTAAAGATATATTAGCAGTCAAAGGAAGAAGAGAATATATGTCTCAGATTGTATGGTATGGAGGTTCTTATTGGAGAATCAAAATTGCTAGAGTGCCTTTTAATGAAAGACATTCAAGATATAAGCTTGGAATCACCTTATATAGAGTGGAGTATACTGAATTTTATTCTTTAAGGAATTCTAAATATGCCAATTTACGATCAGCTAATTTTGGTGGCACTGATAATGATATACTTGAAGAATCTATAGCTGCCCAGACCTCGTTGACTGGAGCCACTGAAGATGCATTAGATTTGCCAATATTTGCGGAAGAAGAGAATAATAATCAAGCTCCAAATAACACTATTGTGAATGCTAATACTGATTTTAATCCTAATAATGCTAATGAGAGAAGAGGTAGATTTACTGAAGATTTGTCACAAAGAGCTCATGGTAACCATAATTCAAGACATCCATCGTCTAATTCAAATCATAGCATGAACAGGAGTAGCTCTGGCAATGAAGCAAATAGGTTAGAACTTAATTCTAATGGAAGTGCATTTAATATTGATATAGCAAATCTTTCTTTAAATGATAACAATCAACAATTGAATACAGGAGCTCGAAATCAAGAGCTTTTGTCTTTTATAGAAGATTTTGATCCTACTAGAGATTTGAGTTTAGAAACAGAATTTTCATTGCCTTTAAATAATTATTCATACAGACCACCTACAATTGATTATTCTGTGAATAATGACAATATATTTAGAGCAAATTTTTCTCCGAAGTATAATACTGATTTATATAATTTCCCGAATAATCCTTCCTTTTATGGAGTACCAGCTTTAAACACATATTTAGATACTAGATCATCTATTATGACTTACAGTCAGGTTTTTTCCCCTTCTAAGTTATTATTTTATGATGAAAACGAGAAATGTTATAGAGTTGAAAGTAATTATTATGATAGTGACTATGGCCTTACTAGTTTTTCTTCATCGCCTGAGTTAATAAAAGAGAATGATTCATTTAAATGGTTTTCTTCTTCACATTATAGTTCTATTGAAAGAGCAGTGAGTGATGATAATAATAAAGCACAATTTTCACAAAGGTTTATGATTTCAATAGGCTTGGTATAATAGACAAGATTATAGAGCTTTTTTTTTTTTTTTTTTTTTTTTTTTTTTTTTTTTTTTTTTTTTTTTTTTTTTTTTTTTTTTTTTTTTTTTTTTTTTTTTTT